>VWYI01043768.1:0-38145 GCA_013399455.1 Anthoscopus minutus | reverse complement strand
ACTAATGTTTAAAATATTTAACAAGCCTCTAGAATTTAACATCACCAGTTTACAGCTCGGGAGCTCGTGGTTCTGAGGGTTGAAGCCTCTTTGCGCAAGCAAGGAAACACCAGAAAAGTAACTGCACAGAGTAGCTATTTAAAGAACAAATGTACAAAAGTGACATTTTATCTCTCCATTCAGGAATTCTGTGAAGTCAAACTGAAGCAATATGGTCCACCACAATTTACTTGGTGTATTTACACACTACTGTAAAACTCCTGGTGCAGTTCTTGTTGGATTTCCTCAGGAATGTAGAGTTCAAATACTAGAGAAGCACAAACGTGGTCTTAAGTAACTTCAGTCCATTTGCTCAAGATTTTTTAGAGCAACTTTAGTCAGTTGATTTTTTTTCCTGCAATTCTAAAACCTGTTGATTTCAGCTTAACTCTGTTAAATTTTTGCATTCCTCTGCAATCTCACAAACACATCACAATCACTGTAAATGTTTTCACATTGAAATTAAAGATGTAAATGAAGTGCTTCGGTTTCTGTCTGGTTTTAGTTACAATGTCTGTTTGTTGACATCTCACATGAAGGCCTGCTGTGTCTCTGGCTCTGTCTACTTCATTTCCCCTCTAATTAGGCTTTGCCCTCAATTAAGTTAATGATGCAACTTTTCCTATAGATCATTTGCCCCTTCAATCAATTAGCGGAATATGAAGGGTGCATCCCTCTTTGGCTTTGGATTTGCTTGCCTCAGGGCAGAGTGTTCAGTTCACAGAAGTACTTAGGCAAAGCAAGCTGTTTGCTCTGAAATGTATAACCTGACTAAATTAGGGCTTACAGAAGTATGACCTTGATTAAAACAGAAGAACCAACCAACCAAAAAAATCCTCAAATCCCAAAACTAGACAAACCTCGATTATTTATGACAGTATTGAAATAGTTACAGCAATCTGGACCACCAGAGAAATTATTGAAATTCATCAGATATTAAATAGCAAACATTTTTGAGTGCATGTTTTCATGGCCAAAAGAAGAGCAAGACTAAGCAGTGGCTTCCCACATGTTTTTTCTTCGAGATTCCTGCTTTCTTAGGTTCTATCACTGAGACTTTTGATGAGATCCTCCCCTTCTAGAGTATTTTTTGACCTCCTTCTCAATGAAACAACTCAGTTGGCAAAATTTAGCAGCAGAAAGTAGTCCTCAATGCACTGTGCTACCACCTTCTGCTCCCCTGTGAGTGTGTTCATGACCACATTCCATTGGATTTCCCATGGTCAAAATCAGTCCACCCCTGATGTGATGTAATCCCATCTTGCTATCCTAACACAGTCATGGACTCGTTGCTTGTGCTTGCTGTTTTAGCTTCACCATCCAGTGCACTTCCAAATGAAGCCCATCTCATGTTTTTCCTTACAGATTCTTATTTTTTAAGTCCCACCAAAGAATATTTGTCTCTGCATCAATCAGCTCCACATCTTTACCTTTCATTTCCTTAATTACCTCATTTCTCCTCTTTCCTTGTTTTTTTGTTGTTGTTGTTTTGGGTTTTTTTGCCTTAAACACTACTCTGAAGTAGTTGTACAGATTATTCAATCACACATACCATTTCTGCAATATATTCTGCCTCTTGTGGTATTTCTAAATTTCCTTTTTCCTCTTGAGGAAGCAAAATAAGCCCTGCATCCCCTCCTTTGATGTCTGTATAGTCATATATCAGCTCTCATTTCTTCTTATTTCCAGTCTGTTTGCTTCACAGACTTAGCTTTGGTGATAAAAGAAGGTGTGATTTTTACCTTCAGGTAACTAACAAGCAGGAGCTGTCCTGAGGTGAAAACAAAGTAAAGATCAAAGCATGTTAGTTTTACCACAAGGTAAACTTGCTGAGGTCAGCTACACACTTTGGCCAGGAGCTGACCTCAGCAAGCTTACCTGGTGGTAAAATGACAGAAATTGCTCTTCACTGTGTTTTGATACAGGAATTTACTCTGCCTTTTAATTACTAAATTTGGGGTTTAAAATATTTCCTCTTTTCATTAAGCAAAGGAAACCCTTCTCCTCTTTTTTACTTTTTCTTAGTCATATCTCCCAAACTGTATATGACATAGTTCTCTTTACTCATAAAGAATTTTTATTTATAAATAACCCTCTTTCTAAAACCAGATAACTCTGAACTAGCAGCCCTGGTGCTTTTTTTTTTCTTCCTCAGTTGCTGACCTTTTGTTTGTTTGGATTCATTGTCTTGTTGAGAAGACAATCTTTGGGTGAAGTGATTTGCCTCGTTCTGTGCTTGCTCACAACTATGCACACAATCCCCCTTATATACAAAAGATCCTTAGCACAACAGAGAAAAAAGGTCCTCACTTAATGGCCTTCCTTTTAGCACTAGCTAAAAATAGGATGTTAACATTGTCTAATGCCTGTTACAAATTATCTTTCTTTAAAAAATAACCCAATAACTCATAGTTACAGTGGGAATGTTCATGGAAGAATCTTGAAATACAAAGACTTTAGAGGCCAAAAAGGCAGCTCTAGCAAGGCAAACCCAGCAGAAAACAGAGAAGATTCTTACCTTTTGGATGCTGGGACACATTCTGACCAGAACTTTATAAACCTGAGGAAAAGCTTCCCGAGTCTTAACCATGCTGATTTAACCTAGGTATCAGAATATGCTAGCACCAAGCCTAGCACTGCAGCACACCAGATCAGAAAGTTTTATTCACCTGCCCAACATCCCTTGGCAAGATATTTCATCAGCTGGAAAGAGTCAGGCTTTCCACTGGACAGAAATATTTTATACTGACAGATGGCAGAGTCATGTTTTATGTTTGATTGTACAGCCTGAAGAAGAAAAGAAAAAAGAAGAAGAAAAAACCTTGGACTGTATTTATCAAAAGAAGCAGTTTTACAGTATCCTTATTATCCAGCTTCCCTCACACCTTCATACCTGCCCTGGACATAAATGTCCATCTTCAAAACTGAGCATTGTGTAAGTGGCTCAGTTTGCCTTCCAGTACTCACACGACATTCTGACCCTGCAGAATTACCCTATGGAAACATGAAAATCTAAATTATAACCACTTTACTAAGGGGAGGAATAAAAATAGATCCCATAAGATAACTTGTTTGAGACCACAGTGCAGGCTGCTTTCATCACTGGCATGAGCCCAGAACTACTTGTTGCCTGTCTGTATCCAATCCCCTGTGCAACTTATACTATAATGGTTTCAGTTGAAAGGGACCTTAAAGATCATCTATTTCCAAGCCTCCCACCAGGACACCATGGCAGAGACACCATGTGAGTGTTTCAACTGACTTCAGTTTAGAAATACAATAGAAATGGAGTTTGGCTTTTTTGGTTTGGTTTGTTTTTTTTATTTTGCTTTGGGATTTTTCTTGTGAAATATATTGTGAGCACTCTTGGGGATTTGTATGTACCTTTTCAAGTTGTACATAGCATGACATCTGACTCCTCTGAATTACTTGGTTGTATTAATTTGCCACCTTTGCTGTGTATACTTCAGTACACTCCTAAGCATACAATAAAAGTGCAAAGTTCACTTTGCTATAGCACATCATTCTTACAGTGGTAAGAGTGTTACCACTCCATTGGTTTAAATCTAATTTGCATGTCAAGACACAAGCAAAAGAAGACAATGTTTTACCATATTTTGAATAAGCAGCTAGCCAAAGACTCTTTTTCATATAAATAAGTAATTTATTTATTTAATATACATTGTTAATAAAGTAATTTTTATAAAGCAAGCATATTTTTAAATTATACTAAACATACAGTATTTGTTCCTATCATAGTTCATGATATAGCCTTACAAAGAAAGACAAGGGCATGTTAACACTTAAACACTGGCCATTTCTTAAGGGAAACTGAATAAAATGCAGTGAAGCAGTGAAGTTATATGCAGCATATAAACTGGATGCCTTGAATCAGAAATTCAAGAGGAACCAGTATGATGCAACATGTATTTGATATACCATGTCTGTGGAACACACAGCATTTTGATGAACAGATGTTTACCACTTCAGCCATCAACTGTCTTAATGAGTTGGGTAAGCAATAAAGATAATGCGATCACCGTAACTGTTAAACGTTTATGGCAAAGGATAGGATTCAAGTCAACCAAAATAAGGTATAAAGTCTGAGCTGGATTTTTTTCAGGCACTTTATGTCTGCAAAGGGAGGTAACAGACATCTCCAAAGGCATCATGCCTTTGTAAGACCAATGACTAAAAGTGGTGGAAAGAATTGCTCAGTGAAGGTAGCTTTTTTTCTTAATTGATTATTGAGGGGCCCTGAGTGACTAAACCAAGATCTTTCTTTCCACAAGCCTTTCAGCAGCAGAAATTCAGCACTGATCCTGCAAGTGCTAAACTCATACACAAATTTAAGCATTTGGTTAATCCTTGCAAAGTGGAGGATCCTCTTGGAGCATTTACAGTCAAACATGTATAACTGATTGCACATTTATAGACTAAAATAAGCCTTGATCAACATGCTCTGAAGTCTGGCTTGCCATGCATATCTAGAAACTCAAACATGTCCGTGATTTTCTAATTTTATGATGTGGAGTCTAACTGGAAAAAAAAATTGTTGCATAGACACAATCTTTTTAATTTCTAGTAGCACAGAAACCTTTGGTCCGAGTAAGAATTTGTTTGAAATTACTTGACAGATGGATTTATTTTTTACTACTAAATCTACTCTGGAAAAGCAACAAATTTGAGTTCCCTCAAGCACACACTTGAACGTAAATTTTGCTTCTAATACAGTGTAGCTCTCTTCAGAAAACAATTATGTGGAAACAATGGGAAGGACCAAAAGTAAACCTTTGCATCTGTTATTTTGTATCAAAAGAAAAAACAATCTGTAACATGGTGGATGTTCAGCCAGGTAGGCAATGGTCAACTCAGCTTCCCACCTGCTTCTATCCAGGGCTGTGATGTAGGGAATTATGCGTCAATGACAGAGCATATGCTTCAGAAGTAAATTTTATTAATTATTCTTGGTGACATTTTTAGGTAATTGCATTGCACTGGTTTTAACTTACATCAAAAAATCAAAAATGTATTGAGTTACAACTATCAGATGCAAATGGCAAGAAGGTTCCACTACTAAAATTAAATGAGAAGGAATGTTGAAGGGTTTTTAAAAAAACTATTTCAGCAATTTTCATATTTCTTTACATTTGAATGTTTCCTTTCTCTTACAGAAAAAACACAGAAAGAAGAACAGAAAGAAGAGTGAAAGGATATGTATAAAGAAAAGTATATATAAGTATATATTTAAATAGANTATATACTTAAGTATATATAAATAAGTATATATTTTCTTATATATGTATAAGAAAAGAATAATGAGGAAAATGTCCACCATATGACTATGTCTGCATGAAAGCTTTTGTGAGACAAAAAAGTGCATTTCCTCCCTCAAAATAACCAAATTATCTGACATGAAAAATTAATAAATAAATAAAAAGGAAGCTGTTTTAATCAAACAAAACTTGAAAGTTTTATTGATTCAAATTAATTGAAAACATTTGATGAGTAAGGAATATGATAGGTGATCTCCTGTCCCAGGACAAAGGACCTAAGGTTGAAATAATTCTCCTCCTCCTGAGCTATTTTCTCATCTGTGTAAGGAACAATTCATTTCAACTACACTGCTTTGCTTTATTCTCCCAACAATCAAAAGACCCCTTTGCCTTCCTATTCAAGAGAAGAAATGTGCTCTCTCTCTTAGCTAGTTGGAGTTCTCTACCTGTTTTTCTTCTTTCCTAGCACCTCAAAGAGTGTTCATGAAAAAAAAAAAAAGAATAATCACTTTCCTGAGGAACAGGGAGTTGAAAGAAATAAAAGAAGGTGGTTTTTGAAAATTGAGCTGCAATGTATTTGAGATTATTTCCTCATTTTCTGTTGCTTTATCTATGGAGAAGTAACTCCTTGTCTACCATTCATGTCAAAGCAACATTCTTTCCAGAGTCTGAGACATGTCCTGTGTTGTCTGGACATGGGACCCTGAACATCAGCATCACTGGTGAAGAAGGCTATCATTGTGCTTTGTGATGCCATGTGCTACACCACACATCAGAAAGCCTAAGACTTGTTGGTGACATCCTTCATCTCCCCCAGGTCGATTCCACTGAGGAAAATGTGCAGAGGTGACAGCGCACAGATCACAATAGTTAGGAAAGAATCTTTGTAGAAAACAGATTCTAATAATGGGTGTCTGGAAACCATAATGAATGCAAAAAGAAATAAAGGCTGGGACAATGACTTTGATGTTATGAAGAGGTAATGTTTGTGATTTGGGTTTTTTTTCCTTTTTTTAAAAAAATATTTTCTTCTTCCCACCACATCCACATCAGTCTTGTCTGGATTTTGTTTCAGTCAGCTATTTGGCACCTATCTGCACATTTCAGCAATGTACAGTATTGTATTCCTTTTTGCAGCCTTGCTCTTTGGGACTGATGTTCATGTCTTGAACTGTCTAAGGACTCCTGTGTCAGTAATTCTGGATTAATGCTTAAGATGCAGGCAGCAGGCTACATTTTCATTATAGCCCCCCAAAACCAGAATGGCATAATTTAAAATGGAAAATAATAACTAGATACATATTTTCCAACAGTTGCAAGTAGACAGTAAAAAACTATTTTCTTCCATATGTTTGAACTTTAGGAAAAGATTGGTTGCAATGTGGCAAAAGTGAGGAAAAATTGGAACAGCCTCAGTGCCTAGAGCCTCAGTGGAGCATTTGCCCCCAAACATTGAAAATGGTGCTTTCTAAAAAGTTTCCTGTGCCAATCAACATAATTCTTATCCACCACACTTCCTTTTTAAAAAGATTGAAAAGTTGTAGGCCTGTACAGGAATTACTCACTTTTTTCAAGCTGTCTGGCTGAGAAGAAAGGACAATTCCCTTGAACAGTGGTCACTGAGCTTATGAATTATCTGTGATCAGACTCAAAACAATCATTTTATACAGCTGTTAAAGGGAGCAAAGACCAGTTAAAAGGGTCTTTGCCACTTACAAGTATCCATTTAGAAGTTTTTATTGTCAAGCTTATTTAAAGTACTTTATTTAGTATTGGCTAGGTACATTATTTCTGAAACATTCATAAAGATTTTTCTCAGGAACCAGAAAAAAATGGAGGGGTTTCTTTTTATTATTGTTGGGTTCCTACGATTCCAGTTCCACTTACACAATTTTTGTTGCATATTGGAAAGGCATAATGATGCTTCAACGTGCAAACAAGAGTAGAGGAACTTTTTGAACAGTTTTGTTTCACCTCCAGACCTCTCTCCTCTTCCCAAAATGTCACCAGGAAAGATTAAAGAGCTTTGAGGAAAAAACTTGATAGTGGGATTTAAAGAAATCAGCCACAAACTATGTGGAGAATACTGAAGTTTTTAGGCACTTGTTGAAGGAAACTATTTTACTTCAAATTGTACAGAACTACTAAAGAGAAAACAGTGCTGATATAAAGATCACCTTAAGCATTGTTTAGTACATTTTCAGGACGGTTGAGGTATCACTGTGAGTAAAAGCATAGTTTTAGTTCTGGATGAGTCCTAACAGTAACCTTTGATCTTTATTACCTACAGTTAATACCATAATAATTCCTTTTATCTCATCATGTATATACACATTCCTAGGACTTAAAGCCAGTGGTTGTGTAGGAAGTTATTTGTAGTTGAAACGAAGCATTTGGATGATAAATCAAGAGGTTTTATAAAATACTAACTTGTGATAAATCATTTTACTACTGTTTTGCTCTCTCCATTACTGCATCAACTCCAATTCCCACCAGCATATAATATATGAACTATTGTCTGCTTATTTATCTAAATAATTTGCAAACTTTTGGGTAAAGAAGGCCATTTTTTGCGTGTCTGTGTGGCACTAAGCAATCCGAGTATTGGAGTAGTAAGTAAATGGAAATAAAAAAAAGTGAAATGAAAGAAAGATTGACCAGTTCTGGTTGGGAAAAAAATCTCCACTTTTCCCTAAACTGGAAAGTTACAAGTGGGATCAGCCTCATCTAACTTTCATCTTACCTTTAAAATAATTATATCTAAAATAGGTCAGCAGAATCATTGTCAATGATTCTTGTTGACAATAAAAGGAGCCTAAAGTGGCTAGGTTGGATGTAGACATCAATATTACAGATAAGGAAATGTTTCCTAATCTAAATTATTCCCTACAGACCACACAGGAATTTTAATATTATGATGCTGAAATTAAAATCGTCTCTTCATGGTACTAGTGATCCATAAAGCCTAATTACCAGAAATGCCAGAGGTTCACAATTCCTGCATATTTCAGAATTTAACCGAGTAGTCAGTGTAAAAATCAGTCTCATCAGGGCCCTTTTTAAATAAGATGCACACATGTACTCAAGGGCAGCCTGAAGCCCAAGACTGTAACCAGGAGTGATTTGGCTACAATGACAGCCATTTGTTGCAACACTGGTCAGGAAGAGGAAAAGAACGTGGAAAGGGGTTGTGTTACTACCTGGCCACCTTGCCCTCATGAGAATGGGCAATTCTTCAGCATAATAGAAACACAACTTGGTTACAATGGGGTCTTTCCTTCTACTCTTCACACTTGCCTCCCAACTAGCGAATTTCTCCCCTGCATAGGTCAGTATCAGTAATCCTGTTTACAACAGTGGGTTTTAGACAGTTTCCATCATTATTCATTTAAATAGGTTCAAAACTACAGAGGAAAGTAAAATTAAACACATCTATGGACAGGGTTGTGTCTAGAACGCATTCACTCTTATGAAAAAGGGTAAGCACTTAGAAATAGTCCTTAGAACATGAGAAACATAATCACAGTTCAGGTACATCATTGTGCCTCTGTTGCACTTTGAAAACTTATTATAGTCAATAAAGCCATTTTGCCTTTCTGTGAATACAAGCCTGATTTATATCTGTGAATTATCCTTCCAGAATATCCTTCCAGAATAAGAATGTAATCAAAATCAATGTAATGCCTGATTAATAACACAGAAAGTTGTCCAGCAGCCAAAATAGTGAGTCCATATACTGCATGTGTATATATAGAGAGAGACACATGTAGATACTCTTATCATATTTGTTCCTGTTAAAAAATTTATGAGTCAGTACAGGAACAAATAGACAAGCAGAAGAGATAAATCAAATAAAAACACAAAATGTGTTTCTTGTACAGCTAACTATGCACAGTTAGCTGTTACATATTTCTCAGAAAGGGACATACACAACTCATGTCACCCAGAGCATTGACATCTATGCAAGTTTTGAACAAAAAGTAGGAATAGATGAAAACTACTATGAACCACATCTGTTCTTGATTATATTTACAGTGCCATTTTGATTCAATCCTCAATATAAACTAAGTGTAAAGAATTGTTTTAACTAAATATGGACCAAAGGTTGAATCTTGCAAACTTTCACAACAGAGTAGTGCTACTGATAGGCATCTGATCCTGATTAACTTGAAGTGCAAGGCAAGGTCCATGTCCACAGGAGTTTCCTTAGCAGTAGGTTTAGGCATCCCAAATTTAAATCAAAAGTGAAAAGATACTTTGGAAAAATTCTTCCCCTGGTGTATTTCTCTCTCATGTCAAAGTAATGTTAAATCCAGGACTAGTTTGTTGTGATATTATGCTATAATATTGCCCCTAGCTTGTGTCCCTTTTTATTTAATTAAATATCATCAAAGATTTCACTGTCAGACTAAAACATTTATATTCTATTTATTTTTTTATAACTTAATGGAATCAGTGAAGAAATAAAAAGTGGAAGTGCCATAAAGAGTGCTTTCTTCTAAACATTTTATGACTGTGGACTGTCTGTAGGTAATTGAATATACTCTGCCTTTCTTGGTATATTGTGTACAAAAAGATCACCAAGATGAATTTCGATTCAAATGAAACACTGGACCCAAAACAATTTTTGTTGTTCTATTTCCATTCCTTGCATTATATGATTGCCTTGTGCATGACTGATTTTCATGTAGGTCAACCTATTTCAAATTAACTCCGCTGTCTTAATGGAGGCAGAAAGGGAGGAGGCCTTCACTCAGCTGCCCAATCTGGTTTTCTTTTATCCTCTCCAGGATTCACAGGAAGTATGTGCTTGCAGCTAGAACAAGCTTTGCAGAGATACAGCATGCCTCTGTTCTGCAGTCCCTGTTAGCTTCGTANTTAGGGGATTTCCAGAGAGGGGGGAGTGGGTAAGGGAGTGATTTGGGTGATGGATAGGGAACCCTCTCGAAATAGGGGTTGAGTTATGGGTGATGTGACAGGGAAAGGGGCATGGTCTGGGAAAAATGACAGCTGTTGTGGGTAGGAATACAGAACTTTCTGGAAAGGTGGAACAAACCATTCAATCTGGGGGGAGGAACATGACAAAACCATTATAACTTATTATAGAAATTGGAATAAATTCCCAAATCCACTGCAACAACAGCATAAAGCAAACAGCATGTGCTTCCGCACATTGCCAGTGTTTTCACTCAGGGGTAACACGACCAGCATTGAGGAGACCATTGTTTCACCCTGGGGGCTGCCTTTTGGGACCCCCAGAACAAATGCCAAGTAACACCCACTGTCCCACCACACACACATTTCACTGAGATCGCTGTGACACTACCTCCTGCCATCACATCATAACCCCAGCCTTACAAGATTCATATTCTGCATTTGAACTGGCTACCAAGGACTAAAATGTTTTTTGTTACCATTACTGATCTCACAGTTAATATTGCATGTTGGAAAATGGCTTCAAATTGGCCATTTGAGTACCGTGGCAGGAAGAGTTTTAGCTGTTGCATGTGGCTGTGACAATAATCTAGGACATTTAATAGGGTGACTGTGCCCTTGTGATAAAAAGACTTGCAAGTATTGAGGAAAGCAGGGAAATTTGCCTTCACAAATGTACTACTGCTTAGTCCACGTTCCTGTTGATGAGATCAGATGCCTTCACATGAGCTGTTCTTAACTGAAGTGAGCTCACCAAAAATGGGGGTTTGTTGGGAGCAACAAGATAAAACACAACATCATTTGTACTTGGGCACAAACAAGGTAAGATCAACTGATTCCTAGGGAATCAAATTTGGTTTGACCCAATCTAACATGAACATGGTCCTCTTTCCCTGCACTCCTTCCTATTGTCATCTCACAGGCTCCATTTCCTCATTTTGAAGACAGTTACCTGCAGCTCACTTTCTACAGAAAACAACTGAGTTGCTTGGTGATGGGTAAGGAAGCAAACTATGAGATTGGCAGTCATGGGAACCTCAGGTAGGGTAAAGGAATAGATGTGGAGAGCAGGGAAAGGGAAGTAAAATGAGAAGGAGGTTGTACTGACCACAACGAAAACTGTAAAATCAGCAAGGGTATTGGCATGATTTATTTTCCAAATGAAAAGCAAAAAGAAAGATAAGTAAAAATATTTAAATTTCATCAGACAGATTAGGTGTCAGTGGCATAGGTGAAAGCTGGCCTAGCATTTATGTTTTGAATCTCTATGGAATCAATTTTCCCTTTTTTAACAAATCTTGAAATCATCTACAATGATTCATGAATATTCACATGAATATTGCTTTGAACTTCAACATTCGGAAAATATGAAAATGAACAAGGGTACAGACTGTGTTGTTTTACTTTGCATTAAATGTTCAATGTGTCCCTTTCAATGACAGAACATGAAGTGACATTACATTTAATGTGAGAAATAGCAAAATTTATCTACCTCTTAACAGATTTCAAGACATTAAGGTTTTTGTAAGCATTAAAGGAGTAAGACAGGCCTATACTTTTCTGTACCTGTCACATTATTCATGGGCACAGTCTCACGGACTGTTTACTTGAGCAAATGTACATATATGCATAAGCATTTAGAGAACAGAATCCATTACTAATCAAAGTTTCCAGCAAGAGGATTTGTAGACTTCTGGAGAAACTAACTCAAACACAACAGTGCACTTTGATGATTTGGTTCGGACAGATGTGTGATTCAGAGCATCTTTTGTTTATTTATTTTCCTCCTGGTAAATATACTTGGGCAATTAGCAACAGTTAAATAGCTGCAACATTACCAGTACTGAATAATTTACTAAGTGGCAGAACAATTCCCATCTCTTCCCTTTGACCGGATATTCATTTTATGTGTGTGCTTGATATGCAATATTTGCTCCTGATAAATTGGGGGAGGCAAGTGTATTTGCTTTTGCTAAATCAGGAGTAGCAAAACTTGTGGTTGAAGTTATGATTACTATGAATATGACATTGAAAATGGAAATAGAAAAACACTTCCATACTTTTTTTTTTGTGAAATGTAAGATGTCATTTGTGCTCTGCATTTTTAAATTAAGATTATCAGTTATTCAATGAAAAAAGGGTAGATGTTAGAGGTCTCAAAAGGTTCTTCAAAGACTTTTTATCCATCTGTTAACTTTTATTGTAGCTTTTCTGCTTAGGTAGTTTAAAACATTTTGGAACATTTTTCCTCTTACCTCTTTTTTCTCTTAAAGATAAGAATTTAAAATTGAAATTCTAAAAAAGGGCTAAAATGACAAGCTCTTTGTAAGAATACATTTGTAATACAACTTCTGTTTTTATAACATGTGCAACCTATATTCTGTTCATGTGGTTTTCAAAGAGGAAACTTTTATTTTCCTCATTTGGTATGAAAACAGTATCAAAGTGAACATGGTTTGCTCTCAATTTCTTTGCACTATCTGATTTTTGTAAGTAATCTATAAAGACTTAAGCCATAGGACATGCAGGATACTCGAGTTACAAGTGCCCCAGGGTCTTAAGAATTTTTTTCTGTGTTGTAGAGTTGAAACAGAGAACATGTGAAGTTTAGTGATTTAAGTCTTTCAGTTCTGGCATTTTAAAGGTAGCAGCGCCATTATGAGCAGGAGCAACATTTTATCTGCCTTCTTACATTAAGATTTATTTACCATCATTATCTATGTCCTCAGTTTCTGGTCACACAGATAATACCCCAAATATAAATTATTCCAAGTGATTCAATGCCTGATGGAGTTCTATCCAAATAAATGGATCTCTCTTCCTTTTTAATGTTAAAATATGATGCCAAAAATTAGGAACAATTTTAAAATATTTTTTAAAAATATTAAATAAAATATAATTCAGTCGTGGTAGCTTTTCTGATAAAAGCAGTAAGAAAAACTTTATTTTAAAATAATACCTCAGGAGTAAGTTTATTGGTTTAAATGGAAGAAGTTTGTTTCTCCAGTTGTAGATGTATATACCTGAGTGACTTGAAAATCTAAGGCACAGAGAAAAGCTCAGCTGGTACAAATCAGCAGGGTTATGGAAGCTGGTGGAATGATAGGAAGGTTTCACCTCCTCAGCATCTGGTCCTCCTACAAAGTGAACAGCTGATGATTCAAAAGGTACAGAACATTTGTACAAGCAAAGGAGACACCTTCCGTGTGCATCTTGTTAAGAGTCTGTGGCTTCAATTAAAGTGAATTCGATGTCTGCCTGACAGGCAAGATTGACAGAACAGGAAACTGATGTCTTCCATTAGCCCAGAGTAGATAAAAGCAAAGGCAGGAAGATGCAGCTCCCCCCACTCAGGAAGCATTTCCTTTACGACAGAGCAAGCCATTAGCTTTCAAAGGTTTTCATTCCTTGTGATGAGAATGCTGAATGTCAGACCAGTCACACATTAATGTCTGTTTATCCCAGTAAGCTTTTTTTTTTTGTTGCTGCTGTTGGTGGGAGATGCTTAAAAAAAGTGGCAGGTAGAAAGAAAGCCATCCCCTTGTGCCCTTTGTGGCTTCTGGCAGCAAGCATTTTACAAACTTTCTTGGCTAGACACAACATCTATGCTGCCAATAATGTATGGGACTATCCCACTGTCCATCTTGTAAAGTTGTGAGTTTAGGATATTTCAGAGTTTAAACAAAAGCAACTGAACCAGCCATCACTTTATAACATATAAATTACTCAGCTTTTTTAGCATGGTTTTTTTTCTTGATTGCCATTACTCAGTTCTGAACCCAGCAGGGTCAGTGGGGTCCCTTGCAAAGCCTATTCTTGTCAGTATTCTGGGTATCTAGGATATTTGAAGACATAGGAGTTCTCAATAAATAGAAAGTTTATTGGTCTCCACACAATGAAAGGATCAACCTCTGCCTGATTTCTTACATCCAGCTTTCTAGAGCACATACAAGATACTAGAGGCAAGCCAAACTGCTCTGAAAATTTTGGTGTACTTACAGGTGTAAGATTTTTCACTTTGAAATACTGTTTACCATTATATCTGGATTTTTATGCATAACAAGAATTAGGAGAAAAATGCGAAACCCTGTTAACAATAAAAGCCTGCTATTATTTCTTCAGCATTTAGAACCTAATTTTAATCAGGTGTTTTCTACACAGGGTTTTTTGGTTTTTTTGACATGCCTAGTAGGTTAAAGGATAACACATGCCATTCTAAGAAGGCACTATGAATGTGAAACCTAATAGATTTTATAAAGGACATTTCAACAGTCATTTTATTTGCTACTTTCTTCTGAGTCTTTCAGACAATTTTTGTGTGTTTACTAGTGCTTTCATCTGGAGTGTTCTCCATGGTTTTTTTCCCTTTCTTTGTTATCATATGCAACCCTAGCACAAACAACCACAGAAAAGTAGCAAGGACTTTTGCCCATGAAATGCAATCCAATTTAGACACAGTATCATAAATAAATAGAGCAGGACCAGTAACTGAGAAACTGAGGAAATCAATGACAGAAAAGGGAAAACAGCCCTTTTCTTCTTGCGTGTACACTGTAAATATTTATTTTGGTCTTTTTTCCCCTGATACAATCACAGGTGTGAGGAGAAGTGGTTGGTGCCAACCTAGAGCATATTGACAGAAAGGTAGCTGCTGAAAGTGGAGCTTTAAGGAGGGCTCTTAAGGAGGCAAGCCAACACTGTGGGGGCTGAGACACATTCGAGTTCCATTAACCACAGGAGTTAAAGTATGACTGTGTCATGGTGGTGGAAGCTGTGCTGAAACCACTGGGCCAGGGAGAGAAGGTTTGTGACACTGAGCTGCCTGATGCCAGGGACACACCGTCACACTTGCCAGCATACAGACACCAGCACCATCAGTGCCTTGAAGGAGGAAACAGTGTAGGGGAAAAGCCTCCTCCGTGGGTCTTACTGAAGACACCCAGAGGGGTAGGGGAAGAGACACTGAGACAGAGGTGGGTGGTTGACGGTTCAGAGACTTCCAATGGAGCCCGTGACGAAAATGAAATTTGACTTCTGACAGCATGGTTGTAAATGAGCTCATTTTTGGACACATTTGGATGCTACTACTCACGCTTAGGTAGTAGGCATTCCTGAGGAAAGGAAGGACCTTAGCATGTCTGGCCTTGCACTTCTATAAGACTTGGATGTCTCAGACATGCATGTATTTTTAGGAAGTCAACATTAATAGCAACGTAATGTTGTGAATATAGCATTACTAAAAAAAACTACCCTCAAACAAAAACAAACACACAACAATCCATTAAAAAAACCCTCCACATCTGAAAAAAAACCTTTGGAAGTTTTATATTCTCAATATATATGAGGACTATAGAAGATATAAATTTAAGATATAGGTATCAATGCCAAGACAGAAATCTAGAAGACTGCAAAGTATGGATGTGGGAAATTTTCCAAGGACTTCAGATGCTGAAAATGGAGTAGACAGGAAAGGTAAGTTAACTGTACTTGATGTCTTCTGAAGAACATTTTATAAAATAAACATAATAAAAATATTGCTCTTACCAAAGCATTAAGTAAACAACACAGCCATATGAACTTCAAACTGATCACCAGCAAAGTGGGACATCACCATTTATTTTTTATATGGCAGATGGTATGTCTTTTTTTATTTTCATGAAACATATACACCACCATCACATACATACATTCTTAAAATAGAAATGCTATTCATGAACAGTATCCACCTGTTCCCCAAAACAGAATTTCTCAGGAAAAGAATGGAAACTGGAACTTTCCATATCCTAATTGTTTTATAAATATATTTATGTTGTATATTAATATCTAGTTCTAAATACAACTCATATACCACACAAATGTAAGGCTTCTTCTGTTTGCTGTAATTATTTACTGTAATACCAGTGTAAGATATATATTCCCTTACAGTCACTGACTAATTTATGTTTTGACATTGGATTGTATCAATACAGCTAGAAGAGCTTCTGTCTCTGTATTCTTCCTTTTAACAAATCCCAAATGACATCCCATATTATGCTTTTGCTTCTATAAACAATTAAACCATACACTCACATATATTTGTAGCTGTCTGTCAGAGGAAAATTTTGCACTGATGGAAGAATTTGCCATCAGACTTGCTTCTAGTATTTCAGGCTCGTTACTAATCCAACCAATTACTCTGCACATAAACTACAACAGGCACCTGATTAGATCTTAGTCTCACTTATTTCTCTTTTTTCCCAGTTTCTTTTGCATTGGATGTAAGATATTCTCCTAAATGAACCTTGCTATTATGCTTAACTGAAAACCAACATAGGTGGATGTAATTGGAAATAATTTCACAGAATATAGACAGCAATACCTCAATCATCATAAATCATAGTGTAGATGTAGTTAAGGTCTGAAGTAGTCTCTCTGTGCTCTCATTTATATTCAGAGAAATAAAATAAGCTGTTCTAGAGTATGATTCATCCCATCCTAAAATAGATAGTGAAAATAGGTCAAATGACTCTTATCCTTAATGAACCTTTTTCTCTCTCTTCCCTATAAAGGGAATCTTAGGTGACTGCCTCACATAGACACCTGAACTCTGTGAATCCTACCTTGTCTAGCTTACCAGAGATTTTTATGAGCCATGATAAGGCTTATTTATTTAAATCCTGAAAATTCCAGAGATTCTTCAAGAGGTCTAGGTACCAATTTATGTGATTGTCTCAGACTAATTTATTTATAATCTTCATATCATACCTTTGTTCCTTTAAGCACAATGTGTTTGCAGCTTTTCTCTTAGAACAGCTGTATAGAAAGTAAGGAAAGAAATAGGCCAGTGATGAATCTCCTATTACACCTTAAACTGACCATTTCAGAAGGGAATTCAAATAAAATTAAGATGAGGTACAATCCTTTTCTCTTTTCTTTCACATGACAATTGTACAATATTCCCCCAGGCTCTATGACCCCTGAACTGCTTTGTACTTTCAGGGGCCAAGAATCAAGATCATTAACAATGTTTTGATGTGTTTTTACTACAATGCCAGTGAGTTTACACAAATGTTTTACACGGTTCTAGCAAAGGATTTGCTCCTTTAATAATGTTCAGTGCCTGATTACCTCTGCCCTCCTAAACCACACCCTTAATTATATGTAAATGTTAGGAACCTTGTCCATCCAGGGGCTGATACTTGTATTTCATATTGTGTTTTGTCCCAGCATGTCACTGGGACAAGTTTAGAGAAAATGTCCTGTGTCTCCTGCAACAGATAAACCTGAATTCCTCTGCAAAGCCCTGAGGTTCAGCCCATTCTTGTGTTCAGAAGGGTGCCCATCTGGAAGTGCTTTACAGTTTTCATTAACAGAGAGATTTATTGAATGCAGTAATATAAAATACAAATAAGAGAATCAGAGAAGCATTCTCTATGTTATATACATTGACTTGAAACTCAACTATATATTTTCACACTTTACATCTGACTTTCCATATTTTTTGCAGCGACAACACATTTTTCACTCTGTTTTGTGTGATGCATGAAGCTCCATATGATGGCCTATGTGAAAGGCAAGGCTTTCAGGATGCCAAAGGAGGTGGGTATCCCCACTGGAACTGACTGTGGAGGGACAACACCATAGGACAAAACTGTTTTTCAACCCATTCTACATGCAGTGGCTGACTCCATCCTTCTCTGGAGTGCTTCTCGGAGAGAAAACCAACGTGTCTCAGGAAAAAAACTGAAACCGTATCATCCTCAGGAAAGAACTGCACACAACTTAGTAGGAGATCTGTGTTTTCAAGCCTGGAATTTAACAGGACTGACAATCACAAAATCATAGAATAGCTTGGATTGGAAGGGACCTTAAAGATCATCTACTTCCAACTCCCCTGCCTGGAGGGGAGGCAGGGACACCTTCCACTAGACCAGGTTTCTCTGTGCTCCGTTCAGCCTGGTCTTGAACTCCTCTAGGGATGGGGCATCCACAACTTCTTTGAAGTACCTACTCTGGCACTTCACCACCCTCAGTCTAAAGAATTTCTCCCTATTATCTAATCTAACCCTACTCTCTTTCAGTTTAAAGCCATTCCCCCTTGTCCTGTAACTATATGCCCTTGTAAAAAGTCTCTCTCCATTTTTCAGGTACTGAGAGGCTGCAATTAAGTCACCACAAGGCCTTTCCTTTTCCAGGCTGAATAATCCAAATTGTCCCAGTCTTTCCTAAGAGGAAAGGTGTTCCATCCCTCTACTCATGTTGGTGACTCTTCTTGACTCCAACAGGTCCATGTCATTCCTGTGCTGAGGACCCCAGAGCTGAATGGGGGTGGGGTCTCTCAAGAGCAGACAGGATTATTCACCTCCCACAATAACTGCTCTGAAGAGGTTGTTGGGGGAATTTGCTGGATTTAAGGAGCTGGACAGTTGGCACTTGGAACTTTCAGCATTTTTAAAAAGTACTTCGTCTTTTTCTGTCACCTATGGATGGGAAGAACTTCAAACAACTTGAATGTCTATATAGCCCATTTCATCAACACCCTTGACAAAACAAATGTCTTGCTAGATCTTTTTACCTCATTATCTGCCACTTTATGCAGCTATGATTGATAAGGACTGCAATTCTTTTAATCTTGCCAAAATGATGTGATAGAAGATCTTGTTCATAAAACTGGGTGACCTAGTTCGAACCAAACATTAACTCTGTAGGGATAGACTGCCCCTAACACCCACGTTCCCTCTATCAGAAAGAGTCACTGCAACGAAAAGGGCTTTGAAGATGCTTAAATTGTAACTACAGATTTGGAGAAAAAAATTGGGTGGATTGAACTGTAGCCTGTAATTGACATTTATATTGCTGTCTTTATAACTCTGTTGAAATTGTTAGAACCACATCAGCAAGAGACTATATCTGCTTGGCTGTAATGCATACTTCAGATCTGGGAGAGCAAAACCATAGTGGTTTATATACATTTTTGTTTGAAAGCTTTTTCCCTGTTGTAAGATTACGCGTCCAAATGATGCTAATGTTGTTCACAAAGTAACACATGAATACAATTGAATTTCTTTTGATGTAGAGTGTAATTATCTCAGAGATCAATAATTGTGCTAAAATAAATGTGCCTTCTATATTAGCCCTGTTGTATAGTTCATTCTTTTGTCTATTGATCTATAGTAGATACAAACTTTTTTTTCTCCTTTTAATTCTCTTGGGCACGGTTATAATATTGCATACTCTGAAACACATTTTCTAAAACATATGATTACCAGTGTCTCTTATCATTGCAACAGTTACCAGATGAAAACTTTTGTAATTATTTTTTACTCCATTAATTCTCAATCTAATCCTTCAGTTGCTTTGGTCTATGTGAGATATTTCTCATTCCACTTGCACATAGTGTATCAAATATCTAGCTCCTTCTTCACCTTATTTTGAATCCTTTACATTTCAAACATGAGTACAACGAAGAAATAAAGCTGTGAAAGAGCCATGAGGATCAGACTGAAAGTGACTTGCATTTTTTTTCCTACTCATGTTGGTGACTCGGGTAGTCTGTCCTACAGTTAGGCTTCATGGAGTTCCATTCATAATATCAAACAATTCTGATTTTGAGATTATTTGTGGAAAACTTGAATGATTTTTCCTGTAATCTACCTAGAAGTTACAAATGTCCAGCTTTTGGAATTTGATACATGCTCGCTGTGTTCACTACAGCTGCTGTTGAAGCCAGGTTCAACAGAACAAAGAGAAAGCCAGTATTTGCATTATCCATACCTGCCCTATTTTGGATCCCATGTTTGGAGAGTCATAAACACAATGCCTTTGTGAGGCACATCTAACAGGTCAACTGAATGTGATACACAGGCTTGACCCAAATCAGGGCATAATAAGGCATTGCACAGTGTAAGCCAGTTAGCCTGTTCTGTGACTGTAAAGCAAATGCATTGCTCTGGAGGAGAAAAGTCTCTGCTTCTGAATTGGGTTACATTCAATTCCACATTCTTGTAGCATGCTGTCATTCCTAAGAAAAAAAGTGTCACTCCAAGTTTGCACTAAATCAGGGAGTGTCTGTCTGTCTGTGAACTTGCACCAAGCATAGTTTTAACCAGTGTCACCACTTCCTGAACAACCTTTCCTGGTGATCATGCAGCACCAAGTGTCCAAACATAATTTTCCAGCAAATGTCTGAGATTTTTATGTTGTGGGCCATGAGCAAATTGGATTGATAGTCCCCCATGCATGAGAGACTGGCCCAGCTGGACATGGTAGAAGTTTTATTTAGCATTGCTTCTGTATATCGTAACATTCTGAATTTCACTTTCTGATTCTGATATTTAGAGACACGTGTGTACTTGTGTGCACCAAAATGAGTTAGAAAAAGAAAAGAGTGTGCCTCTTGCAATCTGATTTAAGTAGTACTGTCTGACCTTGTGTTTTTGGCCACACATCTCCATAGTGATGCTTTCTGTAGGAATATTTTTTATGTCTCCACTTTGTACAGCTTTCTGTATTATGTGTGAACTCATTTTTGTAGAGTCATATACTGAATTTATATTTAAGTCATTTAGCCAACTTTTGCTTACCTCTTCACAGGCGAAAAAAATTTATGTATTTCTATACTCATGACAACTTTACCAGAATTTTTTAAAAATTTCCTTACAATATTGTTGCAAAAACTTATCTAGTTCAGGAGAGGTTCAGTTCATCTAACGCAAGCACAAAACTGATCATTTCAGCTGTCTGCTGGAGCAGATAGCATACTCCAAAAGGTAAGTGCTAAAATGTCTAGAATGTTTGAAGATAACCAGACTGAGAACCTGTCTGCTCCTACAATCAAATGCCCAAACTGGGTACCTAAGCCTTAACAACTAACATCTTTTGTAAGTGCTCAAAGCCACTCATTCCGTTCTGTTGACTGTGTCCTTACATAGTGCATATTATCTTTGGTGCTACTGCTTCATTAGTTACCTAAAGCAGAGACCCAAACTAGGTGTCCCATTAGATAGTTAAAGTGTCACCATGTACTTCTAGCCTGGGAATTCTGACATATTTTATGACTGGATTTTAATATAGACTTTATATTGCACATATGCACAAACACATATATATATATATTTAATAATGCAGGCTGATGCTTGCAAAGGAGCTGGTGAGTTTGGGCTGAACTTTGATACACAATTCTGGTGGACTTTCAAGGAGATGAACTTTCCCAGGGTGGATTTTCACTTCTGTACTCAGACCTTTACAGGTTTTCAAGCTTAACACTGTGGTGCTAACACCCTCTGAAAGCAAAGGCCAAAATCATTGTCTTCTCTTGTCTGGTCTTGACTTTTTTCATATGAACATCTTAATCAGCATTAATCATATTTTATTAAGGCAAAAGTAGGATTTTGTTTCTGTGTGTATTATAGGGATTTGATGAGTTCATCAGAAGCTACTAAATGGACAGAAACAGGCTTGTTCACTTGTGTACAAGTGAATATAATATTCTTTGCTAGCCCAGTTTCTTCTCTTTTCTTCAGTCAAGCTCTCCATGCTTTTAAACTTTCTGCTGTTAATAATGATTATTATTATTGGATAAAGTGCTGCTATACCTATAAATTTTAAACTTTATTTAAAATTTATATATAAATTTTAAACTTCTGTATAAAAAAATCAGCAAAAAGCAATGCAGAGCATATTAAGTTGATGAGATGATAATTTGGTACAGAATTTTGAACTTAGTATTGTGTAATATACTTAAACAAAAGATGTTTCCTGAAAATACTTACTTTAGCAAAGAATGTTTCCTGAAATATTCCCTTAGCATGGAATCCTTTTGTAAATTCTCAGTATTTCTTAATATATCAATATTTTTGCTAGCTCATTTTCTTACTCTACCATTAAAAAAAAAGTATGCTCTCTATTTTTTCCCCCTTGCACTGATTGTCCCATATTTCTCTTCCTGAGAGAATGAATTTGCCATGTAGTTGTGGTGAAGTCATGCTTTGTGTTCAGAAACAAAAATGCATTCTGCAGGAGAAACAGGACATTCCAAAGTGTCCTGTCCCTCGAGTGTTTGCAAAGATGCTGGTTCCTAAATACAAGTAGACAGGAAACAAAAATCGGTAGCTATTCACAGCATTAATTTATAAGATTTGTCTGTACTTCAAATGCAGTGTTTCCTACCATCGAGATTAGATTCCTTAGCAGCCAATCTAAATGTCTAATTGAAGAGTAGCTTTCTGAAGAGTCTGTAACTGTCGCTTGGCTTCATCCTTCTCTGTTTGTTCCTAAGGTTTCTTTCCTCTCTTGTTTTCCTTCTGAAAAAACAATGCACTCTATTTTGGGGTTGCTAGTCATGATTCCAGGAATGGGAATCCAACTCTTGAGTACAACAGGCTTTACATAGTAACTTCTTGGCAGAAATTCAGAAATGCTTTGGCCAAAGGGAATTAAAAAAAGACCCAGAACAAGGGTAACTTGAAATGAAAGACATTCACAAAAAAAAAAAAAGAAAAAAAAGAAAAAACATGAAACAAACCAAAAAGTGTGAAAAACCTCACATAAAAAATACCCTCAGCACGTAAAAGACCGAAGAATTGAGATAAATTGTGATATTTGTTTTTCATGCTTAATTGAAAGCTTTTTGCTACTCTATCACCAAGTATCATGAATACTAAGATACTTCTCCTCTAAATGTGTATGTGTATATGGGAACATTCTAATCCCAAGCTTGCCAAACATGAAGTCCTTCTGTCTGCTCTGTTTTTAAAATTAACTCTTGATGGAGGATTGGTTCCATTCAGCAAGGGAAGGAGTTTAAGTTTTCCCCAGGTCTGGGGAATTAGCATAAGAATGGTCCTGGAAATTATAAACTGTCTATAACACTACTCTGCTCCCAAAGAATTGTCACAGTTCCAGGGTACCTGTCTGGATGCTGCTTCTCTCTCTCCCCCCTCCCCCCCACTATGCCCCCTGCAACAAAGTAGAGATGTTTTTAGGGTCAGAGCCTCAACAGGAGCTTTGAGATTTGGCACTTGAATTTGTCTCTTTTTATGTTTTCCCTTACAAGTTCCTTTCCCTCTTTGTGGTTATTTCTGACTTACCGCTTGCCCCATTGATCATGTCTTCCTCTTGAAATGACTGTCCCAGCTGGCAGGATGTGGACACCTAATACAGCCTTTCTATTATTCTTCAGAAGGCTTCAAAAAGTAGGTGCTGTATTCAGTTTTGTTCTTTTAGAATTTTAAAGCCCATAAATTCCTATGTTATTTTTCTCTACTTTTCTGCTTTTATCGTTATCTTGCCTCCCTCCATCCTCAAATCAATTAAGAGAAAGAAAAGGAGTGCACAGGTGACAACCAAATACACTTTTCCAAAGAAATGACACACATAGTTATTGCCAAGGGGAACAATCTCTCTTCTTTCAACATTTGTTTATCTATTGCTAAATGTACCAAAGCATCTATCATATTTTAAACACAGTCTTTTTCAAGTTATTTAATAAAGTGTACTGTGTACTTATGACTCCTTAACCAGCAAACCATACTGTAATGGATAGATTTCAAGTTCCTGCCCCAAACCCCTTAATTAACTGTAAACCAAACACTCGTATTCTTCTTCAGAGGAGTATTATGTTAGCAGATTTGGAAGTTAGTTCTAAAGGAACCTGTTTTTATAGTACCACAGATCCTGAGGGGGGAAAGTAATTTTCTCTTCCAAGAAAACATCTACCAACTAGTACCACTGAGAAGAAGAGCTCCAGTTTGGGGTTTTTTTTAAGCCCTAATAACAAGTTTTTATTCCATAATCACAGAGAGCCCCTTTCACCTGATGATTTTTGTTCAGTCTTCAGCACACTTCCTTTCCTTCTTCATCATTCATCAGCTATGAGGTCATTAATTTTAAATGGGAGATTCTCAGTAACCAACAGAGAATTTCTATGTAAATTAAAACTTCTCCAGCTGATAAGTTAATTTGTCAGTGAGGCAGCTCAGTAGCCTTTTGTTTTGTATAGAATTTTCCAGACAGTCTTTTAGGCTGACTACAGAGAAAGCAGGATCACCATTTGCCATGGGCCTTCAGTCTTGATGGAGGTCCTCAAAGAAAACTGAGATTACATGATTTTCCTTGTGTTCCCAAGGTCTCTATACCTACAACTATCTCTGCTGTACTCTCTGCTGGGATATGTTTGATCATACTGCCAATGTATGGATGCATGCCAAAAAATTGTGTACGGCCATTAAGGAACACTTGTTCTCTGGCTGAAAGGGCCCCTTTACACATGTCTGTCCTGAAAAAAAAACTTGCACAAAAGCTTAATCTCCAAGATATGACAGCTAACAAACTCATTAAAATCCATATGGGGGAAGGGACAAGTGGGACAAGAAACCAAAGCACTTCAGATGTCCATTATTTTTTCACATCAAAACAGCAATCAGAAAAATGCAATGGAACCAGCTTTTTATCAAACTAGGTGTCGATTAGCTGTGCTGAGGAAACTCCACAACATGATGCAGGATCTACTATGTGGGAATTCTGTTAAAAATCATGTGCAGCCTGGCAGAGCTCAGCAAATTGAAACATGCTGAATTAGCATTAACTTCTATGTCCAAAAAAATTTTACAGGCCAGATCATTGCCTCTGTTATGACCTGGGTTTGCCCTACACAAGTTGTTAGGTCAAGGAAAGGGAGAGGAGCAAGCACGTACTTGCTTTGTCAGTGCTCTGACTGCACATAGGCTGTGCCAGTTAGGGCAGCTGAGCTCCAGTGCATGCTGGCCAGAGGAATCAAGAACACATTTTCTTCATTCCTCCTGGACTATGCAAAGCTTTGGTATAGAGAGGTGTTTCACCTGGCTTGCATGCTCCAGATGCATGAGTTTTTTCAAAAATTAAGCTCTAATACCCAGTGTATGTGGACAGGTGAAATAATGGCAAGTCACTCTTCTAGCTGAGATACTGTTTAGTTTAGTAAGAGTTGTCTAGTACAGTGCTCTTCAGTGTTGCTCTAACATCCTTAAAACAAATTCTTGCTCTATTTGACACAGCTTTATATGCAGAAGGGACTAACAGGACTTGCCAGGAGGAAAAATGGATGGAGACAGAACTTCAAAAACCTTCTGCATGTTTGGGTTTTGCTTCTGAATTTCCAGGGAGAAGCAGAAGTAACTGCAGAGTATGTTCCTGTGCAGTTATTCCTCGGTAAGGTCACTGGTAATGGCAATATCCTTGGAACACCAGCAGAGATTATTCTGTAAATGAGCATTGGCTCCTTTACTGCTGTGCTCTCTCTTTAGTTTTGCTCATGGCATCCTCATAGCTGTCCTTTTTCATTCTCTTTCTCACCTTCAAAATGATTCAGTTCCCTTTTCCACGTGACTTTTCAGGCCATCTCATTGATTCTGATGAGCTATAAAAGTGACCTCTATTCTGACTGCCCTGTCCCTACTTCCTCTTGGTCTGGACCACTGGGATCACAGCCAAAGCAGCCAAAGATTAATTACACAGCGGTGCAAAAAAGAAGACCCTTCATACTGGGATCGTTGATAAAAACCCAAAATATTTGACTGCTTATAGCACCAGTGCCTGATCCTGTCAGCAAGTCACATGCAGACCTCCCATTAGCTCTATGTGTGTCCTTCAGGCAGGCAGCTGGGGACAAGCAGCCCCACTCAGAAATGCCTGAGAGATTTGCACAGGACTATGAATGACGTGTACCGACACGTGATTTTCCACATGTAACGCAAACTCAGCCTCACTGCTGAAGAATTGCGGTAGTTGAAGGAACACATTTCTCAGATCCTTTCCCAGACTTTTATGATTCAGGGTAGTTAACTGGAAATGCAAAAGCCAGCCAAGTCGCTGGGTGGCTGCTCATATGGAATTTTGATGAATTGGTTAAGGAGAGAGAAGTCATCTTGTAGCACACTTTGTGCTATCAAAGGCTTGAACTGATCGTGACAGAAATATGTCCTAATTGCATTATGCTGTGTTCAAATAAAAATGCTGGAAAGCAGTTCTCTCAAGCTTTGTGAGAAATATGTGCACAGAGCTTGGGTATGTGACTGTTGCAGTAAAGTGAAAATGTCTCTCATCAGCAACAACAACAACAACAACAACAACAACAACAACAAAGAAATATGTCATTAGTACCTCACAGGAAATTTTCCCTCCAGTTTGTAACGAGTAATTTTCCCTCCAGTTTGTAACCAGTAATAACTCATTTCCCCTATAAGACATTTTCAAAGAAGTGGTTTCTTGATCATAAAACAAATCATGACACCAAAAAAACACCCAACCAGAACAAGACACTCCTCTGCACATGTTGCATCTCAAGGGAAAGGATGAGACAATAAGCAGCATGTAACAGATGTTATTCACATTGCTTCATGCACTATTGGAAGGCTCAGACACTGTAGTTATAGAAACAATCACTTTTCTTCTTTCATTGTGAAATAGTCTATGGAGTAGGATCACTAATATATTTTATTTAGGAAGAGATGAAAAAAATAATTGATTATTTATACATCCATAGACAAGGTCTTAACAAAAGTAATAATGAATCTTTCCACCCCATTGCTGCCCTTACAATAAGATCTTTCAAGAATACAGAAATCAGTAAAGATTTCAGAGTATTTAAAATTTCTGAACTCAAAAATATATATGCTAAATAACAAACTTGG
The DNA here is from genome assembly GCA_013399455.1 of Anthoscopus minutus. NCBI lineage: Eukaryota > Metazoa > Chordata > Aves > Passeriformes > Paridae > Anthoscopus > Anthoscopus minutus. The sequence continues at coordinate 11,249 of VWYI01043768.1, read as the reverse complement.
TAGCACATTATAAGTACTATCTGGATCTGTGCTAGCTTTGAATCATGGGGTTTCAATGGAATTTTTTATTATAGTTTTGGCTCCATTATACTAACACCATGTGGGTTTTTGCTTTAAGTTCTGAGTTTGAATGGACCAAGTACTTCAAAGCAAGACTCTAAATCAGGAAAATGCAGTGAGCTTCATATGCTTTCCACTCAAAACCATACCTTGGCCCAGATTCCTGTACAATGGAGCCCAGCCTCACTTGAAACTCAGCCCACATTTGTTGAAAGCGCTTACAAATCCCACCAAAACTGGCCCAAGTTTCAAGTTTGCAATAAAATCCACATTCAAGAGTTCTTCTTGGCTAGAAATTACTCTCTGTTCTAGCAATTCCTACTTGTTTCCATTAAAAGGGAAAAAAATGGTCTAATTCATGCTGATTTCTAGCTGTTGCACTGATAAACCTGGATTAAATTCATTAACTCATCAAGGTTGTTTTAGATTTGCACCAGGATAGCTGTGAGCAGGTTGAGCAGAGGTTTTATTAAGACAAAAGTGGGAAGCTCCCCACTTGGAGTGGGTATACTCCAAGGCCACAATTCCTAAAAGCAACCCATGTCTTTCTGCTGAAGTTAACAAACTGCAACTGCAGCTTGTAGGCTTCCTTGGGTATAAGCAAGTATTTCTGGCTACGACCATGGCACTTGAAGTGTCTCAGCATGGTGCCATGCCAAAAGGCAATACCCACCTTTCTGTGGCAGCTCCCCAGGCTGCCTGCCTCCCCCACTGCCTCCTCCCCTTTCTTCCAACACTGACCTCAGGCTCGAGGACTTCCATTTGTTTCCACCTGCGTCCACACCTTGCAACCAAGCAAGACTTGAAGCAATAACATTGAATAAGAGAATGGTTCTGGAACATACAGCTGGGGACAGCAGCAACTGGGGAAGCACTGGAGTCTGCATTTAGAATCACTCAAACTACCGCGAAACCATCCTTGGCCTACAGAAGTAGGATTGTGCAAGAATATGCTCCTGCATTTGCCAGGCTATCTCACTGTATATCGCAGATTTGCAGGGCGATATTATCATCTATTAATGCTATTATCTGTCATGCAACATTAAGAATGATATCACTGACACACCTATCACCTGATGATCCACACTGGATCTTCTTGTCTGAGAAAAGCCCACCACAAACAAGAAAAAAAAAAGCCTGCAGCTGCTGCTATCCAAGCCACCACACCAGGGGCTGTCCCATGGTCACATTTCAGTAAGAAAAAGACAGGCTTCATAGCAAAATCTACACTGCAATGTTATAGTTACCGCCTGATTTGAGACCAGAAGTGCTGAGACCTTGCAGGGCTGTAACAGGGTCAGGTAAAATGCAGGGGCAGACAGATTTTTGCTCTGGATGCTTAGACCAGTTACCCTTTTTGCATTTTCTCTGTCAGGAATCCTCAGAACTCATTCTGATCCCATGGCATTACTACAAACCAAGGCCAGGCTTGCAGCACTCTGCCTCGCAAAACCAGTCCCCTTGGCTCTGTTTTTCATTCTTTCCTGTTCTCTGGGGAGAAGAGGGAGCTAACTGAGATACAGACTGGAGAGTCAGAAATGCACATTTTTGAATGAGCCTCTTTCAGAAGGCAGGTTTGCTCCTTTGCAGCCTTTTCCACCTAATTCTTTGTTACCCTGAACTATCAAATGTGTTGTTAAGCAGCCCCCAGCTCCAAGCAGTGCCTTCTGATCATGACAGAAATATGTCCTAGCACTGGAAGGACTCCTCACTGGCTCCTACAGTTTGCTCCCACACTTTCTTATGATCCAGATGCAGCCTTGAGCGGCTCCACCCCACCTGCTGCTACTCTCACCCCTCCCTTCCCTGACCCTCTTCCCCTGGAGAAACGCGGAGGGCTGGGAAGCGGCTACCTGAGGCCCTGAGCCGTGGAAAGATGTGATGGAGTGCAGGGAAAACAAAGTAAACGCCATGAGGAGGCCGTCCCCCGCTTGCCCCCCTTCCCCAGGCGGGCCCACCAGAAGCGGCCGGAGCGGGAGCCGCAGCCGGGCCACAGGGCTGTTTGATTGCCTAAGCCTGGTGGCCAGACAATAGGACCAGAAAGAATGGCTGCTTCCTTCCTTCCTGTCGAGTGTTCTGCCTGAGTGAGCAAATTCAATAGCACTTCGCTTCGCAGCAACACCAGGCTCTCTCGCACAGGCGAAAATCAACAAAGAGCCATTCTCGGGCATTTCCAACTGCACCTAAGCCAAGGCACTGAGCTGTGGAGCCATCCGGCCTGGGGAGGGGAGCCACGCAGACGTTGCTCTTGGGTGTGCGGCCAGGCACAGTAAACATCCAGGTTATTCTTTATGGTGAAGGACTGCTTTTTTTTTTTTTTTTTTTTGCCCCCCTAATGTCAGGCACTCGGCAGTTTGATTCCCCATCCTGCCCCCAACCCTACCATTTACTCTGTTTGTTGATTTGGGCGATTTTTTTTTTTCTTTTTTTTCCTTTCCTGATGAATTCACTGCTTTAAACTCTTCTATGCAGACTGGTTGAAGGGTGCTATGAGGTATTCACACGTAACTAAACTAGATGAAGGTGATACAAGAGTTGCTGTGCAGAAAACCTAAGCCTGCTGCTTTCTGCAGACTCAAGTGGTCGCACATTTAAATCACAGACTGGATGAAAATAAAATAGGTGTCACTGAATGAAAATATTTGACAAGAGTGGGCAAGCAGATGACCAAGACTATGCTCAGATGGGTAAACTGAAACACCAATCCCTTTAAATTTCAAAAATAAGAAACCGAGATAATAATTATGTACTGCAGTTTTTATTCTAATAAGACTCTTCTCTGTCTTCCAGATCCTGTTCTTTATTTCAGTGTTGTGCCAAAATAAGAAGGAGCATCGCGTTGCTAAAAAGACAAGGATCCAGGATGTGCATACCCAAAGCTGAGAGTCAGAAGTCACATTTTTTTTGTAAGCACTGAATTTCTAGATCTTTGGGGACTCTGAAATGGTTTTAGTCCATGATGCTCTTCCCATGCAGAAATCAAAAGCGCACAATGTTTGTACACCACTTTGCAGCACAACAGTTGGCACTGAGGAATTCCTGTGCATCTGCACTAAGGCATCTCCCCTTGCACTTGTATGGCATGGGACGTGGGGGATACCAAGGGACGGGTTGTATTCTTGTGAACATCTGGGTTTGTTGATTCAGTGTGTGGGGGAAGAGGAAGGGGGAAGCACAAAAAGAATCTCAAAAGAAGAAAAGTTTACGTGGAATTTTTGGAGTGATCTGTCTCTCTGTTAAAAAGCTCATTTTTTGCTTTATGTCTTTGAAACAAGCAGAGTAAGATTTTGCACTTGCCTGCTGCATCTGTTTTCTCAAGCAAAGACCGGTTTGTTTTTCCTATTGTGTGTGAATCATATTTGAAACAGACCACTGAGCCAAGTTACATCAAGCCTGTTTCTTTTCTTTTCTACTTCTGAACTATGACAGATTATCCTAACCCATCTGCAGACATGATTAAAAATATGAAAATAATTTTTACTTTTCTTTTGAACTGCCTTTGATATACTATTTGCTGTCAGATAATCTATAGAGTTTTAACATCTGGTAATGAAAAATGGTATGTTATTGCAGCTGAAGAAAGAACTATTTAGAAATTTTTATAGCAATTTTTTTTGTGGCACCCAAGATTGTAATTGTGGCTTCAGTTTACAATAAACTTGTGGTGGTACAATTACAACTAAATTATTCATTTTTATGCATCAGAACATAGTTTATAACACAAAGGAAAGAAAACCCAAACCCAGCACAGAGGATCTTTATTAAGATACAGATCCTGCTTACATGATTGGGATAAGTGACGTTCAGATATGTCATCACCCAGTCTTAGGAAAGTAGCTCAGACAACTTTCTATTAAGCAATAACCTATAAGGGACAAAACAATATCTATTTCAGTCATTGCACAGTGAAGACTGGATTACTGCAGTTGAAAGATTTTTCTCTTTCTCCAAGAGCATTCTGAAGAAACATGCAGAGAAAAAAATAGCAATCAAACTAGGACAGCTCCTGGAATTTGAAATAAATGGGAACTCATACTCAATTTATAGATACAGCTGATCTAGTTGTAGGCATTAATGTTCATGGTCTCTTTCTCCACAGAAAGATAGTCACTGACTCAGCACAAGACCCACTCCTCCTTTGGTTGTTTTAACCACTGGAAAAGCTCATGACACCATACAGTTGGTTTACGCCTAAAAAAAGTAGGAACCTAAGAGGATGAAGTATGCAATGTATATTTTTTAACTTAATTCAGGCAAAGTTTCCCTAAGAAAACAGTCTACTATTACTTGCCCTGTAGAAAAGAATTTGCAACTAAGGATGAAGAAACTGCCTTAGATCAAATAAGACCACCACCAGACTGTATCCTGATTGCCCCAAATCTGGTATTTGTATGAATTGTATTTATACTGCCCCTTACTTGGTATCCTCTGGAGATGGTATGTAGGTAGGTACCTGCCTCACTCCCTTCAGCTGGAAGTGTGCATTGCCATAAAATTTCAGAGTCAAGCCTGAAGATTCACACATTCAGGTATATCACATTAGTTCTGAGGTCAAAGCCAAACAAAATATCAGATTCTAGCATCTGCGAAAGTGGTTGCTGGCCATGAGCTGCTCATTATGACACAACTTCTTTGCTTTTAACACCTTCTGTTCTTTTAAAATGGTCTGGCCCTTTTCTTTTTAATCCCCATTGTAGTCAAGCTAGAGCGAGATCAGATGAATCAGACATTGGTTAAACCAACAGAACTGAGATAATTTTTGACAGTTATATAACCTCCCGCCTTCATTTTAGGAGGTTGCTCATACCTCTAACCAATAAGGCTTCCCACAAGCTCCTAGGGAAAGCTGAGAAGATAACAACTTAGTGTATTTTAGACTATATATTAAATACTCTCATCAACCCTAGTCATCTGCATTCCTCAGACTTTTGATATGTTTATGTTCAGATTGCACCTGTGAGGTAGACTGATCCTTTTACAGGTGAGGAGCTGAGGCCCTGTCTTCACTGCCATGGGAAGTGTGGCAGCAGCAAGGGCAAGCGTGGCAGTGTTGGTGGCAGCAACCAGCTCAGGCACTCAAGCACTCGTGGAAGCATAGACAAAGCAGCCTGGGATGCACAAATCTGATTTGGACCATCAGCATTTAACCCGCGCTGAAGCCATGCCATTGGAGTGATTCCCATCTGCAATTCCCAGTTTATAGTAAGTGGTTTGCTGAACCATATAAAACAAAGTTGTCACAATGGTGCTTTTGATTAAAATTTTTATAGGGGGCCACGGTGGCCTTTGAAAACAGTGGGGGTTGACAGTGGTCTAATGGTCCTGCTAAAAAGTTCAGGAATGCTGAACTTTAAGGTTAGATTGTCTGACTGCAGTGCAAATATATGCTAAGTGACTTGCCCAAGGTCATTTGTATTATGATATCTATAGTAGAGCAGGCACTGAACACTGATTTTCCATAGCTGTGGTTAGTGCTCTAATCTCTGCTATGAAAAGAAAAAATATTTTCTAATCTGACTAAGTATGTTCAATTGTATCTTAGGCAAAGTTTAACTGGCTATACAATATATATAAGTAGGTTAATAAGCATATCAGGAATCTCCATCTTTACTTCTTCCCTATGTGAACACTTGAACTGAAACAGCAGTTTATTTTAATTTACACCTTCTGATATTTTTGATGCAGACTCTAACACAGGAATTGAAATGGGACACACTTGTTCCCAAGTGAGAGGAATCACAAACAGGTTTGGACAGAAACAATGAATGACCTGACTTGAAATCACTTTTATTTCTCCCTACTGGAGAAAGTTGCAGTGGTTAACTAAAGGGACAGTTCAAATTAATCTAATTAGACTACATTAAACGGTGGGTGGAGGTCTGTTACGTATATTAAGAATAAACAGTTTACAGCAATTTAACTGGGTCATTCTTGAAAAACTGTGCATGCCTTTGTTCTATAGACAAAGTCTGCCATTATTGGGGTGGACATTTCTTTATAGCCAAAATTTCAGAACATGGAGGGAGCTTTTCTCCTTCAGGTTTATTTACTGCTGTACCTCATGAAATTGTCACTCTCCTGCTTTCCAGAGACTAACAAATCATGGGACAGACTGTCCTTCTCAAAGAGTTTAATGGCTTGTCCATATTGCTAATATCCTAATATTGCAAAATTATTTGTTATTACTGTAAACAGTGTTCAGTGTCTTTTCCAAACAAGCTGACTGCACTGATTCCAAATGATTTGGAGTATCTGAGAAACTGAAAATGCATGTAAATACATATTATTATATTATACATATTAGTTTTTCAAATGGAAGAAAACCCTTTCTCTAGATGGCTGTATTTTCATTAGGTATTATTGAAAGAGAATTTGAACATTTAGAATAAGTAATAATTTTGGAAATTGTCACTAAAGAAAACAAAAAGTAATAAGAGCAGTGGTGTGTGGAATTTCACTCAGTGTATATAAGAGTGTAAAGGAGCAGCCTTTTTCATACCCCAGAACTGTTGTGCAGACACTAGTGTAAGCCTACACAGGGGGAATGGATGGTATAGAGACTATAGTTCTGTAAAAGTATGTCACAAGCTCAGAGAGACAGGGAGACAGGCTCCCTTTCATTTTTATGCAGAAAATGAATCATAGGCACAGATCTGAAGCTCTAATATGTCTGTGCTTAATTGTATTGCAAGCAACTTAGACCTGCAAAAGAAAAATGTCCCTTTTGCAAATCCACCTCTTGGGTGTGGAGTTGGGGTGAGAACTACTGTCATGCAATAATTCATGAGATGGAAAATGACTGCCTACACACTTTGTTGCATCAGGTGCTTTGCATAGTTGTCTGGTTTACAGTGTGACAAAGTGCAACAAGCTGGTGCACCCAGCAGCATGACGTGAAAGTGCTTCACATTAAAAACTGCGAACAACCAAACCATTTTTAAATACAGGCAGAATCTATAATAAGCAGCAAAACGCCCATGCCTCACATAGCTAATGAGAATTCCCATCTGTAATGGTCTGCCACATCCCTGGTTAATTAGAAACTAAATTACTAACATCGCTAATTATTCATAATGACATTCTTTTACGTCTGTTAAATTAGTTATAAAAATGATTAGCATAAGAAATGCTCGGCTTTGAAATACTAGTCAATAAGTCAAAAAGCCTCTGTTTGCCTATTTAATCTAATGAAAGGTATTTTATCTCACACAGCATCTAAGCACACAGGCAAAATTAACCCTGTGAAACCAAAGGGTTTTATCAAACAAAGCAGAGCAGGGTAACACTACTATCCTTTACATGTACAGACTGTTTCTGCTAATAAATGTATTTCAGAATACTATACATACTTTGAATAAGTTACATAATTTTCATGTTAAAAAAAAGAAAAGGCTTTGAAGAAATGTATGTCATGATTTAATGTATTAATAAAAAGATGACCCAACTGTCTCCCAGGCTTTCCAGATACTTGGCTAGACTATTTGTTTAAAAGGTGTATATGAACAGGCTAGTTTTCACAGGGTGTCATTTTCCATATAGTCAGGAGGGCTTTGTGCGAAATTGTATAAGAAAGCATTCAGGGTTAAAATTCAGCATGACTCTCCCCCAAACAACCCTTCCTGCACCTTCACCCCCACTCCCACTTAAACCCTTTTGGAGGTTCCTGCCCTCCCCTCCCTGTTCTCCTCTTAGAAGCAAACTCAGCACCATTAGCACACAAATGCAAAATAACTAGCCTAGGCCTCTTCCCAGGAATACAAATTAGGGGCAGGTAGTTGAAGAGCTTAGAAAGCTGAAATAGCGAAGTTCACAATGAAAAGGATGAATAGATGAGAGACTGAAAGTGGGGTAAAGTGTTCAGCTTTTGTCATTTAAAGTGACGTCTTTAACTCTTTGCCTTCATGAGGCTGCTCTTCACAAAAATAATAATGAATTGCAATTAAGACCTGAAGGACAAAAGGGAATTATGTGGGAGGAAAAAAAGAAAAGGAAAAGAAAAAAAGAAAAAATTATGATGACAACAAGATTATTTTTCCCTCTTATGCAGCATATGAATATCTGTCAGGAAAGCAGAGAGGATAGTTTTAGAACTGTCATTGTTTAAACTGACAATGGTGCCACTGTAGATAGTGAAACCAATGATGTCATCAAAGCAGCTGGAGAAAAGTTTGAGATAGCTCATCAGATCTTCTAAATTTATATCCACACATGAAGCCCTGCAGCTACTTCATGTTCTGTTCTGCTTTTGGGGACATTGTACTGCTTCTTACTGAAACAGGAGATACTTTAGTTGCAAAGTGCTGCTATGTTTAAAGTTATTTGTCCTTCAATTATGCTAAGCCTTTGATTCAGCTGCACCTCTGGACTTGACTGCCACCTGTTTGTCCCCTGCTAGAACAAACTTCTTTATGGCATAGACCTATTACTAAAGTCATGGTGAGAGTTACAGCTTTGAAAGACTTCTTTAAAATGTATTCTTTGTGAATATAGTTTCCTGCTGGCAGTGTAAAATGGAATGGCTCTTTGACCACACTCAGGACAAGCAGTTCTTTAAACCAGTCGTCTGATCCATCTAAATGTGGGGAATGGATAGGGACCCAAGTTAGGTGCCAAAGCTTTAGTCCATATTTTTTCTTACCCTTATTAGAGCATCTCAGAAAACCTGTGAAAGGTGTCAGGAAGAGTTCCATAAATCCCTCTCCCATTTATTACTGCTACAGTATTTCCAAACAAAATGTGATCATCAGTCACTTGTATTCACCCACAAAAGCAAAACCCAAAAATAAGCCATCACTGTGGCAGCTTGTAGCAGGCCATGTAGGATGAATCCAAAGACTAGGGACTGCAATATTTGGCAGAAGGCTGCATCAGTCCTTAAACAGCAACGTAACCAGTAGAATCTCAAAAATACAGCTTTTGAAAATAGAAAATAAAAAACTAAACTGGCAAAATAAAAGTTAATAATAAACCCTCAAATATTTATGACAAAAAGTTAAGTGAATTGTGTAAGACAACACTGCTCTAAATGACCAGTGAGGATTATAGATCTATATTCTGTTTTTACCTGGGATGTTCTTTCTGATTACTGATGACCTAAATGTTTTTTCAGATACTGGCCATTTTACATTGCTACATTACTAAATTTAATAGCAATATATTTTGAGAAAATTTTGCCAACAGACCTATTCATGCAACACTTAAAACTTCAACATATAGAATCTTATCCAAAGTTTGTCAGGACCTTTAATTTTATGAAAGAAAACCAAACATTTCACAGGTTCTCCTGTAATTCCTGTACTAATAGCCAGTATTTCTGGATCAGATTTTGGAAACACCAAAATTCTTCTTAAAATAAGAAGAAACATTAAAATAAGAGAATAATGACCAAATTAAAGGTGACTGCACACTACTAAATTAGCTTTTCAAAAATTCATCAATTCCAGCTATTGCACTTGCATGACAGTTTATGGGTGTGGGAGGAAAGAAAATATAATTTTATTTGCATTGTTTTACCTATTTTCTTTGTTGAGGATATGTCAGCTCCATGATGATTACTTGACATTCCATATTCATTGTTTACTGTGACATTAAAAAAAAAGAATCAGCTATTTAGCAGCTTTAGGGTATGTCTCCAGGGACAGGTACAGACAGATGCAAGCTTGCCTGTCTGCTCTTCAAATGGCCAGACATGAGCCAGCTCTGATCCAAAGTCATATGGAGACATTCACATGGCACTTGTGTTTTGAAGTAACCAGCAGGGTTGAGCAACCTGAGTGCAATTACTTGATTTTGGACAGGATCTGGCTCTGTCTGACCAGGTCAGGGCACAGCCAGAGGACCTTGGATTTGTTCTTGTCCAAGTAGTCAGGCTTCAAAAACCTTCCAGAACAAAATGACGGACAACAGTGACAGCTAAAAACAGCCTTTTCAATGTCATTATAATGTAAAAGGAAAAAATCTTAAGACCAATTTTCTTTATGGTAATATGAATCTGGATGCTTTTCAACAATCTCACCACAGTAAAAAATTGAGTTATAGCTTTATGTTTAATTACATCTTAGAGATCATACATCTATATTGTGAGATGTTGTGATTAACTAGTTCTTAAATAGACCCTCTAGACAAGAAGTTTTTGTGGCTTTCTTCATTTCACAAATCCTTTGAATTCTTAAGCATATTTTAATGATTTGCCTCTTTCTTATATTAAAAAAAATAAAATGAATGTCCTTAAATTCTGTTAATTGATGAAAATATTAAAAATTATTCAGAACTACTCATTTTCCTTAGCATGCCTAAGTAAATATTTCCAACACTGTGATCTATTCCGGCTTGAAATTCCCCAGTGAAGTCAAAAGGAACTGAACACGTGTATCAGAAGTCAAACTTTGCCTCTTTATGATTTCTAGAGCATTTTTAAAAGTCTCTGAAGGAACAACTATATAAAATGCTTTCTGAGGTAAGCCCCATAAGGAGAACAAAAGCAGGTATTATTTAACAGCCTCGCCAAAATGCAGAGGATCTGGAATAAATCAGGAAGAGTTTGGAATGGATTTATTGGAAGGGTGATGCTTCTCTTTAGCTTTCCATTTTTTACGGGAAGAATTAGAAATGTCATTTGGCAGATGTCTATAATGTTTTTGGAACTGGAAGGAAATTTGGCTTTTCCATTTGGTGTGGGTGGATGTTCCTCTAGGCCACATTTAACATGTAAAATGAGAGAGGTGGGTTTGAAACCCTTCCTAAATGGAGACCTGTAGCTGCATGTTTTGCAGACTTACCTTAGAAAATCCTCTGCCAGCAACCTGCATACCTGATCCATATATTACCCCCAGGGAGATGGCCCTAAGCATCAGTTTCACTCTTTTTGCAGCATAAAGATTCAAGCCAAAAAAATCAAAGTATCAGGATTCAGAGCAACAAAAAATCAATAGACCAGATAAACTGGTTTATCCTCCTTGCTACTGTGCAAAGGAGTTATAAACATGACCTAACCAGCCAGATTCCACCAGTGCATCTAACCTTATCTGTATTCCATGCCACTAAGTACATTTGGGTTTATGCTTGACATTACATATAATGGGTGTCCTCCCTATCCCTCCTGGAGCAGGATATAATTCTAATCTTTCTGGATTTAGGAGGGGGTGGGAGGGAAGGCTACTGCTGATAATAATAATAATAATAATAATAAT
>VWYI01043766.1:0-36235 GCA_013399455.1 Anthoscopus minutus | reverse complement strand
CACCATTTCGAAAAAAAAAAAAAAAAGAAAGAAAAAAGGAGGGAGGAGGAGAGGATAAAAAAAGGAATATTTTTACTAAAAATAATTACATTAGCTTTTCTGAGAAGTGCTCTTTGTTAGAGGCTGGCGTTTGGAGATCTGGGTTAAGGCAACATATTTGAATTTCTTTGCTCAGAGAGCTTCCATGTGTCAGCTGTGTTGTGGTAACTGCCACTGCATATGTGCTGTTGGGCTATAGGAAGTGTAAGGTAAAATGTGTTGGCATGAACCTCCAGGAAAAAGGTTTGAGCTAAATCATTCTGTCTCCTTTTGATAAGCTAAAAGCAACCACATACCGTGTTACTGCACCACCCTGGTAAGTGTCATAATTCAGCCAGGATCCTGAGGTGGAACTGCCCTGCTAAAGGAATTGAACACTGGATCAGTAATATTTCTTCTCTGGTGCCAGTATTGTTTTTTTCCAAAACAGTGGATTAAGTGAAGAAAGTTTCAGTTAGATATAGTTATCTCATTAGAAAGAGTGAGTATTCAATTTTAGAGGTATTTTGGGACCTGAGTTCTTAGTTCTGGTCATCTCTGTGTTCACTGGAGTGCAAAGTCTAGCTTTGTAAATGGTATTTGTTTGACTGGGCAGTCAGCCCTGGCGTAATCCCTAACCCTGACTCTGTCCAAGGAAGGCTTGGGCTGAATTTACTTTAAGGAATGAATACACATGATGATATGCTTGCACTCTACATCCTGATTCTTCATTCATGCCAAGTGGGAAACTGAACAGTGTGTACAGCAGCTCCTGCCTGGCTGTCCCATGTGAAGGAACAGCCTGGGGAATGCTGAGTCATGTCAGATCTCACTCACCCTGGTGGGACTCAGGTTTTGTATTATGTTGCTGGAATGGATGGGTCCTTAACAACCAAATTAAAAATATCTCTAACCTGATTGCTACCCCTACCCCTTACCCCCTACAATGTTTATTTGTATCTGCATGTGTTTGTTTACAGAAAGTTGTTTACATTGTGCTTAGTGCTATTTCAGATGGCTTATGATCAAATTCACCCACAGGTCATTTGATAAAAATCAGTGATCCAGAGGTCTGGGTCAAACATGGCTTTGTGTGGCACATCAATTTCTCCTTGATCTGTGACCTAGAGATCATACTAAAACCACCATAATTTAGAAGAGCTAAAACTTGGGTGAAACTGATTTTGATATTTTCCAGAGGAATAATTAATGGCAGGAGAAAGGAAAGGAAAAATTAAGGTAGTTGTTAGAAACTTTTGAGTTTTCAGACCATCTTTTCTAGTTTGCTCAAATTCAAACACTGTAGGATTCTAGGGAGTTTTATTTTTAAAGATTCCAAAACCTCTCTGCCAAGGATTCAGTTTCACATGTGTATCTTCGTGACTATTAAGAAACATGTTCCTTGTATTCAGTCATGACATATTTTTTTTGTTTCAGTTCGGACCATTGGGTCTCTCCACCAGTAAGTAGGTATCTAATCTTGCCCTTGCTTGTAAAAACCCTTTTGGAAGGGTTGCTGATCTTCCAAGTCACTATATTTGATCTGGCTGTGCAATCAGGAGAGAACAGGAACAGCTGTGATTTCCAGTATGATGAGGAATGTTCCAGTCCTGTGTAAAGCTTAAGGTTGTCATTTTTCTCTCTCTGTCATCATTCTCTTCTGGAGTTCTTCCCTACCACACAGAGGAAACTTTATTTAAAAGATCTGTAAATCAGGAGAGTCACTGAAGGGGTAACACGAGTCATTAGCTGGAGCAAGCATAGGCTGCTTAGTCATGAAGTGACACATATCCCACGGGAATGTTCCCGTTACTGGATTCCTGCTCTGTAAGAGATCTCTTCCAGACTCTTGTAACCAAATATTTATCAAGTCAGAGAGTGAGCATTACTTCCTCTCTCACTCAGCTGCATTGTCACGGAGTGTGGCTCATTTCTTTGCTTTAACAGTTGTGTAGTTATTTATACAAAACTGTATAAAGTTATTTAAACAGTTTACCTAATAAAGACTTACCCAACAGCCTGTGTTATACAGAATTACAGACCCCTGGATTATATTCCATTTCAAGAGCCTGAAACATGATCTTCCATACTAGCTGTAAATACTCTAACCACTAAACTGGGAAGCTAAGTGCTAAACATACAGGGAGAAAAATCTTTTGGCTTTTGTGAGCACTGTGTATGTCTTAGGGATGGCTCAGAGCTGCCCTACAGGGTCCAGTTATCCTGGTGAATGTGCTGGTGGTGAATGTCCTGGAGGAAGAGCTGGCTGAAGGTTTCTGCTTTGGGACTTGAGGAGTTTGCTTCAGTCAGCAGCATACGTATGGAGTGATCCTAGGAAAGGTTTGAGGACATCAGATCATGAAAGTGTACCTACATGCATGTTAGACAGCAGCTTTTGCAGAAAGCTGAGCTTAGTCATCTAGTATCACTTGATATTGTGCCTGTTCTGTGTTTATACATTACCTTGGAGTCAGCGATACAGGAATGGATTAGTTACATGTGTCCCAGTATTATCATTTTAGAATGAAAACCAAAAAAAGTAAAATGGTCCTTGAAACAGTCATGAAAGTATCTCAGTTTTTCAGGGAATAAACAGGTCTAAATAACTATTTGTAGATTTTTAGGTTCTTGGTCCCAAGAAAGATACACTTATTCTTCTTCCTAGATGCTTCTTGAAAGTATGACAAGAAAAAAACTGAGCTCATTTCAGCTATAGATATAATTACAGTAATCTTGGTGGATACCACCATACCACTTCCTCTCAAAAAACAAAGAATTTAACAGTTGGGGTGTTTTGCTTCCAGAGGGATTTTTTAATAGACTCTGGAAGTCAGGAAGACGTAGAGGCTTTGCAGCATGGACAGGAGCTCAGTAAAGAAATTTCTTTATTCAAGTCTCGGCAGGCAGTGGGAAGCTGAACAACCTTTTTGGAGAAAACCACCGGGCAGTGCCTGCTCCTTACACAGAGCAATATCACCTGATGGATCTGAGGGCTGCACTGAGCCCTCCAGGGAAAAACCACCTGCTACGATTCAGACTGCTACTAAGTAACCCCTGAAGAATCAAAGCACAAACTGATGTTTCTGTAACTAAGTAACTGCCCATCTCTGCAATAGCTTCTCTGTCAGGGAATGTTTAAAATGCGGTGTGGCATGAAGGAAGAGGAAGAAGTTTTCAGGATGATACCTTCATATGTGCTGCTAAGCCTGAAAAATAATTTAAAATATAATTCAATTTCATTCCAGGTCTTCATTTGCTCAGTTATTTGGGGTAAATGCAAAGTGGGTTTAGTGGCATGGTTTCAGATGTGTTGAATTAAAACCAAAGCAAGTACAATTTATTTTTCCACAGTTCTCTTTTCAGCACTTATTTCAGTTTATACTGAAAAATACTGCATGCTTCTCTGCTTGTCTTTTTTTCCAGGAATGTTTTAAAATAAGTATGGTTGAAGTTTAGGAGAGATTTAATGTTTTGAATTTGAGATCTTTTTACCTTGTCTTGGCAACAGCAGAGTAAAGTTAGGACAGTCTTTGGGAGGGTTCTCAGTATCACTGCCTCTGAGCAGAGACAGCTTTACAGAGGGTGGGCACAAAGGTTGGATATTGCTCAGGAAAAGGTTTGGAGCCAGGGACTGAAACTAACAGCAAACCTGAAACTTTTGCATGCAAGGTAGAACCTTACAAGCAGGGTTCCCCCCTAGGAAGGGCTTCCCCTTCACTGGGCACACTGGGATCTCCTCCACAGAAGGAATGATCTTGTCAGTAATTTCTCCCCTGTGAGAAGGGCAGAGCAGCAGTGGCGTCTCTGGGGTGAATTTTCTTCACTTGCCAGAGGGGAGAGAGGGTCTGAACTCGTTGACTCCATGTAGGTGTGACAGGTCTCACAGGCATATGGCTCTTCTCTACAAACCTGCACTGAGTGTTTGGCCTGGTGGGTGTGGAAGTTTTTACATTCCCTGGTGGGATACCTTGCATGCAGTGCTGATGTAGGAGGTTCTACTGGAGCAGCCAAAGCAACAAATTCAGGAGCATCCCATTTGAGATGTGTGTCCACTTTTCCCAGCACAGCTAGCTCCACCAGCAAACTCATCAGTAGTTTGTGAGATGATCTGTTGCAGTGCCAGACCCATGGCACTGCAACAGATTCAAGAACTCAGTTTTCTTGAGTTCCCTGCTCTATACTCAGGTCTTGACATTGACCTTCAGGGTGCAGAGTGAAGCTTGTGACCACTGTGCCTCTTCTGGCTCTGGAAGGGAGGGTGGCTGAGGCAATGCCAAAGGGGAGATCAAGCTCCACACAGAAGAAAACTTCTGATTTAGTGTGTCCTGATATCCTAGGTGCAGGCTTTCTCAGATCAGAAAGTCTCATAGAGAGGGTTGTAAAGCACTGGAACAGACTGCCCAAGGAAGTGGTGGAGTCACCATCCCTGATGTGTTCAAAAAAATGTGTGGTTGTGACACTTGAGGACTTTAAGGGTGAACATTATGATGATATTAGGTTGATGGTTGGACTTGATGGTCTTAAAGGTCTTTTCCAAGCTTAACAATTCTATGATTCCTTGAAAGCAGGACTCACAAGATACAGATTCCTGTTTAATCAAGTATGTTTCCCAAGTACCAGGTTTGATATGGCTGTTTCAATTCTATGTGAAAAAAATCTTATGATTTATTAAAGAACTCTAATCTCCTTAAAAAAATAATTAGCTGCCCACCATCAACAGGATTTTGGTGGAAACCTTTCAAACCAAGGTTGTAGTTGCCTAGGTTCAGAATGCTAGTTTGTGCAACATATTTAAGTTTTGCTGAGGAATGGTGGATGCATTACAGGTTACCTCAGTACTCCAAGTACAAGATGTCTGTGGAAAGGGAAAGCAAATTCTGTGTTCAGTACTTTGGTCTTCGCTGCACAATGCATCCAGCAACATTAATATTTACCTTATACACTATTTTTTCTGCTTTGGAGATGCAAATATGTACTCATAGCTATAAGATGATGTTAATTTTATCAGGAGATCCAGTCTGCCAAATCATACAACTGGATTGTTGCCATGGTCGTGACTTAGAATGAAAGAGGAGCTGTTAGCTATGCCATGAAATAGGACACCAGTGAGATTGGTCAGATGTATAATAGATGAGGCCTTGAACTGACAGGACTTAGTGAGTCAGACTGATTTGGTAAGTAACATGTTTTTCATGCTGCATGTATGAAAGAATGACTAGGAAACTGAACCCCCAGGGTGAGAATGAAAATAAAAAGGGAAAACTGCTCATATCCTGATCAAATGGGAACAGTCCAAGTTGAGTATTTGTATCCCCATTTTGCCAGTTCTTTTTTAAAGTTCAGAGACCTTCACCAGAATAAATGGTATTCTAGAGGTTGTACAGCCTGTTATCCACAACATCCATAGATTAAAGAACAACAGGAACTCAAGCAGCAACAAAATACTTCCAATCTGAGACAGAAATAATTTTTAAACAAAAGGAAAATAAATATTTCTTTTTTAGACTCAGACCACAAATGGGACATCTCAAGTATGTGAAACTGGAATTTAAAATGGAAATCTGCAAATAATTTCAGCTATATGTCTTTTGCTGGACACATTATAAGACTGAGTGCTTGCTGAAGTGCTAGTACTGTGCAATAATTCCTTGGAAAAATACCTTTTCTTTCTCTGTTTACATTTATCAGTCATCATTAAAGAGCTCCTGCATTAAAGTGATAGTTGAAATGAGGAAAGGAAAAGATACTGGGCTGACATCTGAATAAACAGGAGATGATACATGAGTGACTGATCAAGATTATTTTTACCCATCATTGTTTTAATGTGCAAGCCAGAAGTTCTCTTAGTAAAGAGAGAGGAACTTCAGGAGCTGATGATTGAACTTGTAGTGAAATGTCATCTTAATATTTAGCTAAGTAGAAAAGCCTGATTTTGAGTTTGTGAGGGGAATAGCTTAAACAGCAAACTATTTTGCTGCTACTGTTCCAACTCAGCCATACTTTCAAAGTGTAATTAAAACCATATCCATCATATAGCATTTCCCCCCCTCTTCTTGCCAAAAACATTTCAATGTTTTTCTTCCTAATCAGTATGAGTGATACAAACTCCAGCCAGAAACTCCTGAGTTTTAATTTCAGCTTTCATGCGGCTTTTTAGCTTGTTTCCTTTCTCTGAAGGGCAGCAGTAGCAGCCTACATAACTAATTTTCTCTCAGGATGATTCCTATTCTTATTTGGAATGTGGAAGGGAGCAGGGAGCCAGCAGAGTGCATGGAGTCCAATATTTTCAGCCATTCAGGAAGGAGGAGGAGTTCTGTTGAAGCTCCACTGTGCTAGGTCTTCTGGCACAGATGCCGACAGGCAGCAGGAGCTGATCCAGATCTGGGTGCCACCTCAAAGTTACTGCTTATGGACTTGGTTGTTTATTTTGTGAACAGCTGCTGTAGGACCTTACTAGGGATATTGTTCTCTCTTCCTCTGAAAGCCCAAGCAGGACAACAACACAGTGCTAACCAGCACCCAAGGCTCTGGTCTTAGTCGTGTCATGATGTTGCCACACAGTCTTCGTCAATAAAACTTATACACAGGAAACTATTTGGTGTACAAAATATTTAACCCACCTCTTTTAGGTCACAATTTTACCTTTTAATGCTCAGTATGACACATTTGTGTCCAAACAGTTAACAGCTGTGCTGAAATCTGTAGAGTCACTTCCAAGGTGAGAATGAATCTGCTGTGAGTAATGATGACATACTGCTTCAAAAAATTCAGGAGGCAAAGTGAGAAAAAATTAGAAGCAGGGGAGTGCTATCCCTGCTAGGGGAGTCTGTCACCTTCTCCCACTAGTGGCAGGCTACTTCCCAATCCAGCTGTCCTGGCCACAGCCCATGTGTGCTTACCTGGTCCCTCCCTGGACCTGTGCCCTGTGCAGCGCTGCCAAACTATGAGCTCCATGAGCTGTTCTTCTCTTCTTCTTAGCTACTGGCACCCTTCAGTTGATAATACCTTTTTTCCCCACATGCCTTTGCCTTTAGCTCTCCTTGCCTTCATCCACTCTCCCAGGGATAGCACACAAGGGCAGTACTCATTAGAGGGAAAAGAGGGGGCTTGATCTATGCACCTATTTTCTAGGTAGAAAAGGCAGTAGGGCACAGAAGACAACAAAATTTTAACTTGAAGGTGTTAATTTTTCCTGCATGTTTGTTGTATATGTATCTGAATGGGTTATGCCAGCCATATGGATAGCAGACCTTCTGGTTTCAAGGAAGTTTTTTGTTTTTCCTTTAGAATGGCTGTTAGAGTACTGGGGTTACACTGCTAAAACCACAGAGGAATGCAATAAATGTAAACTCTTGATTCCCACATGAAATACTAAGCAGACTTTTCAATTAAGCAAATCAGCAGAAATGACCTGTGATTTTATCTGAATTTTATTTTGTGGGGTTTTTTTGCCTCAGTCTGATTACACTCCAATGTAGTCAATTCTGTTCTTACCCTTGCCAGGAATGGTTCTCTTGCTTGTCTCCCAAAACCACTCATGGGCTCAGCTACCTGATGTTCCTGTGGTCTGGGTGTTTTTCCATTATTTCACACTCAAAAAGTGGCTGGTCAGTGCCTTTCTGAACATACTGTTCCTATTTCAGCCAGATTTTACCATCTGCTCAGCCACTTGCTAGCCATATAGCCATTGTGGACCTGAACAGTTATATTTGGCTTATTGGTATCTTCTTTCAAGACCAAAAACTTTCTCCAAGACTCAAGGTATTGCAGTAATTTGGGATCCTCAAGTAGAAAATATGAAGATAATAGCTTTCCTCATCTGTCACATATACTAATGCCACATTACTCTCAGCTGCTCTCAGTAGCCCACTAATTTCTGTCATTCACAGCTGTCAGAAGACACCAATAATTCCAACTTCCTTTCCAATACCAGTAACTTCTATCTCTACTCATCTCATCTTCCTCATTTGGCCTTCACCCTGATCAACATGCAAAGAATTTTGATCATTGTATTAAATTCTCTCCTTCATTCAACCCCTTGCCCTCATCTTCTACTATTTTGCCTCCTTCTGACTCATCCCAGAAGACCATTATGCCTTCCTGTCACTTAAGAACCCCTACTATAACATTTGGTCTGGGCTCTCCATCATCACTATTACTGCCCATTGCACAGAATTCCTCAGCTTGCTCTATACTGGGAACCCCTCTGCACCTTCCTCTGATCAATTGCTCCTTTCATGGTGACAGTCCAACTGCTTCCTGTTGCTCTCAAAACCTGCCTTTTCAGCAAGCCAGTCATGAAAGCACCTTTGTTTCATCTTTCTAGGGATTTCACAAAATACAGTTGAAACAAATTTTAACTTTTTATTAATATTTCACAGTGGGTAATTAATAGCCTGTTACTAATACTTTCTTTTGACAGTTTTTATGTGTTCTTGAACTTGGTATTGCCTTGTGTACTGATTATTGCTTACATACTAGTTATGCAGACACTTTCTTTGTCATAACCTCTTTTCCATGGCAGCCCAGAAATGTCATACCAGACTGTGATGTTTGGTCCTAATTCTTTCTCCTCTGCAATCATGAAAGGAGGCTTGAGGGTGACTTCATTGCTCCCTACAACTGCCTGAAAGGAGGCTGTAGCCAGGTGGGGGGTCGGCCTTTTCTCCAAGGTAGTAACATGGGACAAGAGGGCATATCCTCAGGCTGCACCAGGGAAGGCTTAGATTGGATATTAGGAAAAAATTCTTCACAGAAAGGGTAGTCAGGCATTGGAATAGGCTGCCCAAGGAAGTGGTGGAATCACATCCCATAGAAGTGTTCAGAAACATGTAAGCACAGTACTATTTCTGAATATGACAGTGGCTGGGTTAGCAATTAGATTTGAGGATCTTTGAGGTCTCTTCCAACAGTAACAGTTCAATGATTCCACATCAGCTTGCACCAAAAAGTATTTCAGCTGGGTATAATCTCACTCCTTGGGCTGGATCAGGAGGTGTGAACAGATTGTCTTGTGCAGGTCTGTGGATTCACAGAGCTTAGATAGAAACTGGGCCTGGAAAGCCACAGGCTGACATTGCTGAAGTTGGCTCAGAAAGCTGAGCAGAGGCAGAAGTGTGCCAGGGGAAGGGGAATGTGCTGACTTGCATAGCACCAAAGCTAAACACAGGACATAGTGGGATGCAGCAGATATGGAAAGGGCTGCCTGGTTCAGACAGCTGAAGGTGGATCTATCTGGAGTACAAAATAGGCTCAATTTACTGATTCTAGACAATTTAAAAGAAGGAGAATTGCAGACAAGCAGGCTTGTTGCATAACTTATACTGGAGAGTGAACCACTGGGTCAATGCCTTGCCACCAATGGAGCCACAAATGTAGAGCCAGAGCCAGTTCACTTTCATGACTTGCCATACCCATGTAATTTCTGCCAGGATCTGGGGTGGGACAGATTAATTCTTCCACAGTACACTGTAAAAACGTTGACAGAGGACCTACACAGCCTACTGCAACATTACAGACCCTAAGCATCATACCTGAAAAAAATGGAACCGGGTCAATGACTCACTTCACTCACTAGGCACTTGTAAAACCCTTCCCCTGCAGTGCTTGGCCACTGTCCTGGCATTCTCTCTTACGGTGAGCTGATAGAATGGGAGTGTATTGAAAGTGTCCCTCTCAAACTAGTGTAGTACCAGAGACATTCTGGCTGGGGAGTTGAGGGCAGGGAAAAGCTATGTATGGAAATGCTGCATTCCTATGCAGTTTCCTGTCCTAGGTATGGAGTCCTGTGTGTTGGTATGCTTGGGCTGTGGCATAACAGCTCTCCCGAGAGAGACAAGACTGATAAAAAAAATGACAATAATGGTTTCTGAGGGTGAGGTCAGGCAGGAACCTGAGCAGAAGCAGGCACAATGTGTAGCACAGATTTGGTATACTCCAAAGTACTGCCTTCTCTCACCCAATTTTTTACAGTCATTTAGGCTTGACAAATGCTAATCCTCTAAATTGGGATTAAAACAGTGCTTCAGGTGCTTTGGCACTGAAGACCATTCTAGGAGTTTGAGGAGCTCATCCATAACTTTCCACATATCATAGGCCTAGGCTGTACCTGAGGTATAGGACTTTGGCCACCTTTCTGTTGAATGTTTAAGGACTGTTTGAAGAGGGAGCAGGTCAAGACAGAATGTGTAAGAGCTGTACTTTGCTGGAGTTTCACCAGGAACAACAGGTCCAGATTTGCCTTGTGACCCTGTTCTAGTAGAGGAATTTTTGGTGTAAATTTGCTTCCCCATTTATAAAATCATGAACTAGTCTGGGTTGAAAGAAACCTTAAAGATCACTTAGTTCCAACCTCCCTGCCATTGGCAAGGACACCTTTCTCTAGACCAGACTGCTCAGAGCCTCATCCAGCCTGAACATTTTCAGGGATGGGCCTTCTCTGGGCAACATGTTCCAGTGTATCACCACCCTCACAGTAAATAATTTCTACCTAATATCTAATCTAAACCTACTTTCCCTTCAGTTTCAATCTGTTCTGTCTTGTCCCATCACTACATGGCCTTGTGAAAAGATTGTGTTGCAGATCCCCTTTGGATACTGGAAGGTGATGTAAGATCTCCCAGGAGCTTTCTCTTCTCCAGGCAGAATAGCACTAGCTCTATCAACCTGTTCTCACAGGAGGTGTTCCAGCCTTCTGATCATCTTCATGGTCTTCCTCTGGACCTGCTCCAAAAGGTCCATATGTTTCCCGTGCTGAGGACCCAGAGCTGGATGCAGCTGTCCAGGTGTAGTCACACAACAGCAGAATAGAGGGAGAGAATCACCTCCCTTGACCTGATGGCCATGCTGCTTTTGATGGAGCCCAGGACAAAGCTGGCTTTCTGGGCTGCAAGGGCATGTCAGCAAACACCTCCAAGCCTTCCTGCCTAGGACTGCTCTCAATCCACTTCTCAATCCACTTGGTCCCCTGCCTGTATTTGTGCCTGGAATTGGCCCAAGTGCAGGATCTTGCATTTAGTCTTGTTGAACTTCATGAGATTCACATGGACCCACTTTTCAAGTCTGCCAAGGTCTCTTTGGATGGCATCCCATAACATCTCTTTGTACACCAGACCTTCACAAATGAGAATAATGCATTCCTCGAAGCAGGATGTATTTAAAATGCAATAATCCTGAATAACTCAAACTCACTGTTAGAACTTCCATAATGACTAATGAAGCATTATGAAGTTTCCATCTGCAGTTCACCAGTACTAGACATTAGAAAGATAAAATTTTATGTGCAAAAATGAGACTGGTGTCAACCATCATATTAGGAAGGGAAATACTTTAATTGGACAAAAAGAAATGCCAGTAATAAAAATTAGGAAAGAAAGTGGAAAAGAGAACTCACTTTTACAGTTTAATAAGGGCACTTCCTAGGAGAGACAGCAGGCCTAGCTTCCTACAAGGAATTTTTTGTTTGAACAAAATGCATAAACTGAGTTGAGCCTGTGTTACAACCTGTTACCTGAAAGCACAGGCAGCCCAGGTTCTTGTTAATAGATTCCTTGAGGCAGAGTGAAATGATACTGAGTCATTGGTCCTTGCAAATATACATATGTAGGGTTTATTTAAGAACAATTTGCTTGCAGAGGAACAGGTACACAGCCATATGGGTTGTCATTATCTATAGTGATAAGAAAATATGAAAATATCACTTCAGATGATGTATAAGGAAAAGAAGGAAAGGATAAGAGTAGAAAGATCTCATCACCATAGGTCTCTCAGAGAGATTTGGTTGTTGAAATTTCGATGTGTGCTGGTTTCAGTCTTGGTCAAAGTGATGGATGCAGATTGGATCCATCAGGTGATGGGGACCATCCTGAGGAAATTCACAGAACACATCTATTGGGTTTATATTCCTGTTCAGATGGGAACGCCCAGGCACCTCCCTCGGGTGGGGTGGGCAGCTTCACACTGGATGATGTGTTAACGTGGATCATGAGACCCTTTGTGAGCCCTTCATTCTTTCTAAGACAACACAGCCGCCCATCAAACCAGGCAATTGAATCAATTATGGGCCATTACGGCCCATCAGCAGAGATGAACACTCTCAGGCCACACATGAATGTCCGGGGGGGAGGAGGGGGAGCCCCACAACCTACTGGTTTGTGCAAGGGAGGACAACTTACCATGACAAGTGGCACCATTAAGATCCCTCAGGAACACCATAGGATCCCTCTCCTACCTCACTCATAGCCCATAGTTCACCCTCTGTCTTAGCAGATCAGAGGTTAGCCTTTACACACACAAAAGCTCACCTCGTCATTTCAACAAAGCACTCTGGCATCTCCAAATGGGTAAATGTTTTGAGTCATTATCCCCAGAGAGTTCAGTCTCTCAGCCTTACAATGAAGGAGCCCAAGTGCACCAGAAACTTTAGTTTTGGAGCCAGGCACATATGCTGTCTCTTTCTGTCTTTTCCTTGTTCTCAATGAATTCCATCCTCTTTTGAAAGTCCAGCTTCAACAGAAACAGTAGAAAAAGCTCTCATTGTAAAAGAGCTCCTCTATAAGATCCTCGAGCCTTATCAGGCTCAAAATCAAACAGCAGTCAGGTCTCAACTTGCCATATGCAACCTCTAGATACTGAGCAGACATGCAAAAAGCATGAATTTCATCAGTTGTGATTGTGTGTGAGATGCCACTGAGCTTGTGCTTAACTCCATGCTGTCCACCCTTGCTAAACACATTTGGCATATCGCTGGACACAGGACACAAGGAGCAGCAGGACACAAGTTAGGCCCAAAGATATCTTCACACGGTAGAACAAATGTGGCTTTAGGTTGGAATAACAATCAAGATGTTCGGCTCAGCCAGTGCATTAAGTATGTTGTGAGTCTTCTAGAAAAAAAAATTAAAACAGCCCTCCAGGCAATCAGACATGTAAGCAGTTAGGACAAGGAAAGAACAGTTCACTCTGTTAAGAATTTGAATGCTAAGTTCACTATGAAACCCGAAAGTTTTAAGTTTCCTTTCCAAAACCTATGTATCCATGCTTAAAAGATATTATTGGTAGGTGATGAAGTAATTTGTTACTGTAATTATCTCATGTTCTGAAAAACAGAAGTACCTTTCAAACACTTTGGGATGGAAACAGATCTTTACTTGTTAAAAAGTGAGTTGCAGACACTGAGCCAAATTTCCCTGTCAGACTTGTACATGTACTGGATTTACTTGCACGGATGTAGGCTAGGGTTTGGCCAACATATCTTGTCCCAGCCCCAGTGTTTCAAATGGCAATAGGATGCTCTCTACTCTAGCTAGCTATTAGTGCAGGGACTGAGGGCCTCTTGGCAGTAAGACAAGACTATCAAATAAAATAGTGCACTAGTAGTTGAGCTGAGTTCCTGGGCTTACAAAATCAGTCTTGCTGAGGCTTCAGCCCTACTTTCACCTACACGATTCATGGTTGTAGCCACCTGCAGCTACAATTAGCTGGGCTAAGTGTGACGTCTCTGAGGGCTCTTAGTAGCTCACTAATTTGTGCTGCTCTAGGAATTGGTTCAGACCTCATTTCCTCTTTCCCTCCATGGAAGGGCACTCAGCCTGCTGACACATTTAACCCAGTCACCTCCAGCTATGTACATATGCTAGTTCTATCCATTCACGGTGCCAAAGCAAGACTCCAATGCAGAGTGAGCTTCTTTTGCAAGTTGTAATGAAAGCTGCATGAGATGAGATGATGTTTTAAGCCAGTTTCAGTTACCAGAGTAGAAGATGAGTTCTCTGAGGGGGCATCTGAGCTACAGGTACCCCAGGGTGCAGAGCTGGAACCTGGAAGGGTGTGTATTCACCCATGCCCAGAAGGGTCAGCAGAAACTTCAGCACTTCTACAGGGGAAAAGAATCCTTCTGGTACTGTATAGATGCTTTCCCTGATTCTCTTTAGAGCAGACCAGTGTGGAAGTCTTACTGCTGCTGAAGCAAACAGCTACTGAGTCTGAAGCCAGGCCTCTCACCCAACTGCTTGGAGGGCTGTGGCTCAGCTACACTCAGGGCACGCAGACCATATGGTGCCCAGATTATGTATAATAGCATTTGTTTAGTGGCTTGGAGTTCTGATGTTTCACTGGCTGGCAAAAGGGACAACTTCCCTCTAAACAGCAGTTATGGACAGGTGCCAGTGCTTGTGTTTGCTCTTTTGTGGTACTGTGCCCATGTAATGCAGCCCAGAGTTGTGTGGAGGGGCTGTGCAGAGAGCATCACAGAATGGTGATTAGAAACTTCATGACAACATAAGTCAAAATGCAAGATTAAAGCACAACATGTAGCTAGCAAACAGGGCACAATTGTCCTTTTGTTGTTAGGCTGTAGGATAAGAGTGGATAAGGAAGCCTTGAAATGTTTTGGTTGCCACTTGTTATCTAGAACCTTTCTACCAGAAAGCTGCTAAATCAGCCTAGCCAAGCCAGAGGTGAAACTGGTGTTCCAATGAGTTGGAGAGGGCTCAGTGCTCTATAAACATAACTTTTGTCACATCTACTAAAAAAGTGCTTATTACTTTTATCATGGAATTGCCATAAGACATTTAATTTTCCCACTCACACACCAATCCCCATTGTGCTTGACACTGTACAAACACAGAACTGCTCACCTCTCTGGAGCTCTGGGAGCATTGGCACAGAAGTTGCTCTTCCATTTTTTCAGTGTATTAAGAGGAAAAATGCTCATCCTAATAGAAAAATATCTACTAAAGTCTACTCAGAGTCTGTCTTTCTCCCAATAAAAATGTAGATTGTTTCAGGAGTCCAAACTACTTCTGACTATGGATGATGACAGGATAGACTGGCATTGCCCAAAGTTTCTCTCACAACTCTGCTCTTACTTAGTACTTGGCTAGAGTAATAAGTTATTGCATAAGATTATATAAAACAAGACTGTACTGTGCAAAGTGCCCCAATTTATTTAATCAATATGTCTCATGGTGTCTGGATGATTACACACAAAATGCCAGGGGCAACAAAGCAATAAAAGCAACAAGACACTAGAAGTATTGTTCAGATAGCTGTGTAATAATCTTAGGCAATTTAATTTTCTGTGTTGAAAGTTAATTACTTACTTTAGGGAAACACCAATTTAATGTTTTCAGTCAACTAAGTGGCTAAGATTCATTAAAAGGAACCTGAACAAATACCTTCATGCCATGTTACTTTTATTTCCAGGGATAAAACTTCCCACCTCCTACCCCCCAACCAATTTATGTTCTAAACAGATTTCATACAGTGCTTTTCTCCATAGCTTTTGGGAACAAAAGCTCAGAATGAACTTTTGTGGACCATGTAAGAACATGCCCACATGTCACACAGGTGTCTGACATCAGCAGCATATAGCAGAGAAATGCAAGGAAATTCACAAAATGAAAATTTCAACTGCATCAGAGATAAAATGTGGCAAACTGTATAGGCAAGCCATTAATGTAACAGTGATTAGAGGCTAAAACTCAAGCAGATTGTACTTAAAAAAACCCCAACCAACCAAAAACAAACACCATCCCCCCCCTCCCCAGGCCTCAAAGCAAAGAACAGCAGTCAAGAAATGAGCGAGAAATATATATTGGTATGTAAAGATAAATATTGGAAACTTGAATAATGTTGCTGAAATGGCCTTTTTAGGTGAGCCTCACTGAATTCAGTATACTTAGCCTGTAGAAGCATTGTCTGCTAATAGGCTTAAGGGAGGCATGGAGGAATTGGATGGAGAAGAAATAACTAAAATAAACACACCCTAACTTGCTCATAATAACAGCATCTCCCAAATGCTTTTCCTGCTTTTATAGCCATTTTACAAACCACTGGTAGGTAACAAAAACATTCCTGTAAAGGGTGTGTGTGAACACAAAATCTGTCCTAGGTAGGAATAATCCAAACAAGCACAGAGGTGTAAAGAATGAGTTGGGGAAGTAGTGTGAAAATAAGCAAGCCACCTTCTGTTTGATACTTGCTCTTTCATAGCAATTCTTGAGATCACAAGTAGAAGAGGCATAATTACCAACCCTGAAAACCTGGTTTAGGGTAAGGTCTAGGCATCATGAGTAAGATCATCAGCCAAAAGTCTCCTGTTCTCCACTTACCCACTGGCCTCAGAAGACAGTTCTGTCGCGTGTTGTGCATCCAGAGAAGTGCACCAGAATCTGACCTACACTTTCACCCCAGAGCCTGAAATGTCTTAGGCACTGCCATCCTGTTTAGATATTTGCCAGCATTTTAAAAGCTACCACTGAAATACTCTTTAATCCTGGAGGTGAAGTTTTGCTCATCAAAATTTGCAAAGCCTGCCTTTCAATTTATTAGCTGCTTTGAATCTTATCTCAAAGTGAGGCCCAAGGTGTGGTACACAAAGTAGGGAAGGGGATGCCTTTCTTGCTTGAAGGTCTTAACCCTTCAGCATATGTAAGACTTGTAACAGAGGGTAGATGCAGGCCCCTGACATGTGGAAGGCATTTAAGTGCTTGCACAAGATTGGAGGGGAGGGGAGGAGAGGAGTCAAACATCAAATAGAAAACAGAACTCTGGAAAAGCAGCTGTCAGCTACCAAAGCATGGGGCTACATAAATTGTTGACTGGGCATTGGTGTCCAGCCTCTGGAGAAGTCTTACTACTGGAAGCTCAGCTAGACAGTAATGCCTCTGATCAGCTGCATCAGGAAATGCTTGAGTGCCTTGCTCCCTATCTTCTTTTCTGGTATTTTAATCTTCATTAGTTTAGATAGCTACTCAGATATCTAAAATCTGAAAGCTTGGGACAGAAAATTTCAGGGACAACAGGCTGCATTCTTTGCAATAGGAACAGAGTAGAACCAAATATTTTTAACAAGTGTCATCACTGTCTTCTGATTACCATCCCATCCACACTGCAATTTGCTTCCAAATTCATCTGCAGCTGTTATCAGGTAGATTTTCTGTTTATCACACAGTTGTAACTAGCACTCCATGGCAACAGTTTATCCTCTACTTTGGGTTTTAGATAGCCCCATGTCATCTTACAGCAAATGAATCAGTGTTGTGCATTTTTGCAGTTTATTCCTTACTCATCATCATTTTGTACAAGTTTGATGACTCCTTCTTCCTCCTAGTTCCACATGTAGTAGAGCACCCCCAAATAAATTTGTAACAGTGCTGCTGTTCTATGCCCCAGCTGGGCAAAGTGGCCATGGAATAGGTGGATATGCTAAAAACCATCAGTAAAAACAGTTTTCATATCTAGACTTTCTGCAGCAGAAAAATTAGTTATTATTGGTTAAGCTATAAGGTTGTGCTCAATTAGGTTACAAAAAATTCAAAGTCTGAAAGAAATGCTATCTTCTGACTATTGAAAACTGCTTTGCTACCTTTTTATTATTATTTTTTTAATTAGCAGATAAGAAGGGCAGACAAAGTGGGACGATTTAGATTCATGACCAAGATCCCCTCTTTGCTAACAGGATAGCAGTAATAGTTACAGTTATAAATAGCTATAACTTGTGTTTTGCACAACATATATCTCAGGTTCTAATAAAGATACAATACCTTATCCCCTGAATTAGCAAAAGAAATAAACGGGCAAGTACTGACTGCAAGTAATTTTGTTCCATTTAATTCTCTTCCAAAAATGAATCACAAAGTACATGAGCTTATCTTACTAACATGAGTCTTGTCAACTCTCCTTTTAACTAACTCCAGCCCTGTAGCTTTGAAGCTTGCTAGGGTTGTGGGGCATGGAGCTGAGCAAATTTCCCAGGAAATTTTATGCATGTGTGGGAGGGGGCAGCGTGCCACGATTGTGGTCTCACAATCTCATTGTAGCTTTTTGCAACCATTTCCAATGTCACAGTGACCTGCAGTTATTTGAAAAGGAAGCTTCCAGCTGCAAGTATCTTTAATTTGCAAGCCTTACCTACTCAGTTAGTAAGAAGCCTGCTGGGACTGGTATGCATCCCAATGAAAGTCATGTGAACGCTTTTTAATGTTTTTAATTACACCGTTTACATGACACCTCTCTCACTATGATTACATAGGAACTCTGGTTAGGTTTGCCTTTCACAGCTGAAGAGCGCCACTGAAACAATTTTTATTTTTAAGCCCTGGGATGTGGCTAGTGGAACCAGAGATGAGTCAGCAGTTAGCTGGGGTTATTTGAATAGCAGAACGAGCCATGCCTGCCGCTAGGAAACCGTCCGCAAAGGTCAGACCGAGTGCTTGGGATTTAGGCACCACCACCCTGGTGACAGGAATGCTCTCTAGACCTTGGAGATTTTTAGAACAAGCGCAGCTCTATTTGACATTTGGATGTTGCTGTATTAAACACTGGCTACTTGGTATCTAAATGAAGAATGCTGGACACTTGGTACTACCCACAGTGGGCCGAGCCTGCCGCATTGACAGATGCTGCTGTCTCCCCAGACAGGGGGGTTAGGTGCTAAAATAAGTAACTATTAAAATAAGGGTATTGTGTAGGGATCTGCTGAATCTCATCAACATGAAATGCTGAAGAGGAGGTAAGGAGTCACTACGGCTGTTTCTACAGGAGCTGGGGCTCTAATTCACATGTAGGGACAGCACAGATGACAAATTGACTGCCCCAGTACAGACAGAGCTGAGTTGCTCAAGGATAATCAGGTGCTCAAGGATAATCTGGAGCCATAGCAGTTTACAAAGCACAGCATTCAAACAGAGCAAAGACAGTGAGAACCTTTACAAGTTATTACCTATGGCAGGAGTGTGTGTGTGTGGGGGGGTGTTAAGCCAGATACAGCATGTGTGAGACAGTTCCCTGGCAAGGCACTACTTCTCACAAACAGTCCTGGAGAGGAAACGGTTTATGAGCTAAACTCATTTAGGGTTCAGCTCTGTTGCCTCTGCAACCACAGGAAACAAGCATCCCAGCCCCACTTGTGAGTCATGGCTTTTGGGAACTTCACCTTGAAGAGCAGGAAAGAGTCCTCTCAAGGTAGAATGGATCTCTTTTATTCCTTCTCCTGGGATCACTGCCTAAGCTCCTTCATTTGCCAAAAAAAAAAGAAAAAAGAATTCACAATAAGAAACACAGCTGTTTGTGATGGTTCCACCCTCCCTTATTCAATTGTTCAGTGGCTTAACATTCAGTCTGAATGTTGCAGACCTACTTTTAAATTCTCTTCTGAGAGGATTCAAGGCCACATTGTTCCTGCCCTCCACTCAAGTGACCTATCTACAAAACAGCTGAATTCATAACAAAAATAAAAGGAGAAAGACATCCCATGACAAATGCCTTCATGTTCTGCTGACCCACTTCAGTGAGAACACTTGAAAATTCTGTGGCTCTTACTGAGAATGATTTTGCCAGGACTAAGAACTGCAATTAGTCCATAAAACCAGTGTTCCTTGTTCCAGACACACACAGACTTTAAGGCACCCTCTGCATCAAAGCTGAGCTGGGGTTAAAAATTTCTTTGCAAGAGGAATCCCAGGCCTCTGAGTTACACACCAGAAATCCATTTTTATCATTCTCTCTGACATGTTTTTATGAGAACATTAAATGGCAATAAAGTCGAGAGAGTAAAACCAGGATTTTGCCGACGGCAAGTCTGAGAACAGTAGTATTAGTGATCTACAATTCGTCATCACAAGGCATATAGGTGTTGCTATACAGCAACACAGCCCTGGCCCTTAAGCAAGCACTGGGGTTTAACAATTGGCATTTATTGCTGTAGGTAAATACCAGCTGCATCAGTCTGAGCTCCAGCAGTTTAGTTTATATCACAGGTTTTAGTCTTTCATATGTAAACAAAGTCATGCAAACATATACACTTGAATTTGGGGTCAGTTTTTTTCAAAGCTAATCTAAACAAAAGAAGAAGAACGCTCACTGAGATACTGAGAAGTGAAATGCAGGAGCAGTGTCTCTGGTTTGAGTTACAGGGAAGGCCATGAGTCCTTTTGAAACCCAATCTTTGCCAAACACACACCACATGTGTGTTTGTGCATGTAGGCCTGTAACAACGGCTTGCAGAGGCCTCATTTCACTCTCTTCTGTAATGAACAAATTTGATTAAAGGGCCAAAAATCCAACATGTGCAAGAGCTGCAATGTGAAAAATCCTGGCACCACTGGCCCTTGCTGTGGCAGGAATAAGACATCTCTGGGAACGGAGCAAATTTTTCCTCCTATTCACGATGCACCAAACGAGCTTTTCGGGACTAAACCCCACCCACCCTCCCAAAAAAACAACAAACAAACTAAAAAACCCCAAGCAAAATAATTCGGGTCGGGAGCCGCTCGCCCGGCACAGCGGCGTTGGTGCCGGGAGCTGTGCTGCCACCTCCTGCAGGCTGCGGGCATGGCCCCAGCCGGCGCCCGCAGGAGCTCGCCTCCTTCAGAAGCCTCAAAATTGGTACTAACTTCACTGATAGCTTACANTTTAATCTCTGCCCCCCCCCCCGAATGTAAGTATTTCTCTGGGGGGAAAAAAGAAAAAAGGGATAAAAAGAAAAGAAAAAGGCAGCGAGTGAGGGAAAACATTTGTGAAGCATTTAGATTTCTGCTGATTCCGTTCAGCAGCTTTTCCCCCCCTCTCTGCTTTTCCATGTGCCCACAGTCAGAGATCCTGTCATCCCCGAGTGCACAGCTCCCACGCTCTGCAAAGCTCCCTGGGACTGAGGTAGAGCAGGAGCTTCAGAGCTTTCATCACTGTCCTCTGGTGACATTTCTTAAAATTCTGTTTGCAACAGCAGCCTACCAAGGAACAGCAAAATGCTCTCAACCAAATGGCTTTTCTTAATTTTGTAATGTAAATTCTGAGGGGATTAACAATGTAATTCCTAGAAGTGTCAGAAGCAGCTCTGATCATCCTTTCTCTCAAGACAAAAAGACCGCAGGACCACAAGCATGCCGATTATGGCAAAACTGCTTCAGAACACTGTGGCAAATCTGCCATGCCTTCCACACCACAAAATCTATAGAGGATACAACTATGAGAAATGGAACAAAATGGAATGCCTCATGTCTCACACATCCAAAACACCACTCACAGCAGGAGGTCTTAAAAAATATAGTGTATATTGTTTCATTTAAAAACCAAGAATGACATTTTCAGACAGAAAACAAAAAGGACAGAGCACACCTTCCTTCTTCGTCCAGCTCTGTTCTTACTGTGCTTTGAAAAAAACAGAAAGATTAAAAATTCAGTATTGGCAGCCCCACAGATGGGGTAAGAGGTATCACTCAAGCAACTCTACCCATATATGATATCTTGCTTTAGAAAAACACTAGGATTTACATTGTAAGTTTTAAAAAAGTGACTCAGTGTCAAGAAATGGAGGCACTGAGGTGGTAAAATACATGCTCAACCACATCCATAAGATTTAAAATGTTTAATGTGCAAGTCTCTGACAGAAATTATTAATTTACAATAACTAAAATTTGAAGCATGGGAATTTCTTCTTCATGTGTATGCTCACAGTAGCAGGTGAAATACTCAGTTGCTGAAGTACAAACATCAGTATGCTTAAGTGACTTATGCATCATTTTTAAGGCAAAAATATGTAACAACATGACTGCATACAGTTGCAAAAATATTTACAGATATCATTAGACAAACATTACACTTCTAGCATGAAAATTTTAATTATGCACTTATTAGACAGTGATTTATTTGAAAAATTATCATTAAAAATGTAAAATTAATCTAGCTAGGATGAGTAACATTGACATTTTTACCCAGGCCTCCACACTCTCTTATCTTTGTCCCTCAAACTCTCTCACTGTAAACTGTCCTCTCTCTCCCTGCCACTTTCCAGTCTTATTACAAAGGTGCAAGTGTGCCTGAGCAGCACAGAGGAAGATCCACAGAGGAAGAAGCTGCAGTGCTAAAAATGTATGCAAAAGGTCCCAACAAGAAAAAAAGAAAGAAAAAACAAAACAGATCCTGAGAAATAAAATTAATGAGAAGGAAAAAAAAAAATGAAAGGTGCTATCTGCAGGTATCCAGGGATTTTCTCAGTCATCCTTGTCTTTTGCTCCATGTTTCAGGATGCGAGTGAATTCGATGTAGTTGAAATTTCCCTTTTTGTCGATGGGGGCCTCTCTGTACAGCTCATCCACCTCTTCATCCGTGAACCTGTCTCCCATTGTTGTCAGCAGCTCCCGCAGGTAGTCTTCTTGGATGAACCCTGGAATGAGATGTGCAGAGAGAAAGGCAAAAGGGAGGCTGAGCCTAGACATGCCAACAGACAGGCAATTAACCAGTGCAGCACATGATATATTACATTTGCATTTGCACAGAGCACAAAAAATTTCCTTAACTGAATTCTAAAGAAATTCCTTAAGTGCAAAGGAAGTTAAATGCATTTCATACAGATTTTTGAAAACAGGGCCTGACCTCCTGTGGTATAATAACATTTATTTCCATCTACTGATCTTCAACGGCTCAAAGTGGAAAAACAAGCTCCTGTCACTGCTAGTCTTCCTTGTACAATCAGTTCTCTTAAACGAACTATATTTTTCTTGCCTTAATTAGATATATTTGCACATCCTCTATGAACTAGTTTCCCCCGGGGACTAAATAACCACTCTGGCTCTTAGGCGCTGCACAACACTGTTGCTGGAGGCAGTTTATGTGGATACAGTGAACTCCTGGCAAGTGTCCAGGGAAGGA
Source organism: Anthoscopus minutus (assembly GCA_013399455.1). Taxonomy (NCBI): domain Eukaryota; kingdom Metazoa; phylum Chordata; class Aves; order Passeriformes; family Paridae; genus Anthoscopus; species Anthoscopus minutus. The sequence goes on along the minus strand of VWYI01043766.1, from coordinate 13,567 downwards.
GTTTATAACAGAAGAAACTTTCAGACAGGACTGAGCAAGTTAACTCAAGAGGCAGGAAGAATGTATATGGTGGAGAACCCAGTAAAAAAAAGAGAGTAGGATGTATTATTTATTTTATGCTAAAAGAGCAGAAGATTTTTGAGGAAGTTAGCAAAGATACAAAAAGGAGCAGTTTCTAGGTATCTTCTGCTAATTCTATGTCAAGTATTGGGCAAAGCACCAGTTGCCAAGTAATTCCAGGAAAATTTAGAGACAAAAAAAGAAGCACATATCAAAAAGGGTAGAAAGAGTATCACAAAGGGTAGAATGCAGAAACTGCTAAATGCTGAAATACAACCAGCCATACCTTTAGCAGCACAATAGTTGCTTAATTTGAAAAAGGAATTGGAACTTTAGTTGGAGAAATGTCAGTAACAGAACAGATGATGCAGAATTAGGTTCCAAAGAATAAGAGTAAGAAGGTAAACACTGTGCAACAGCTGGAAATTATATGTAGACACCCACATTAATTGATGTAGGTTCAATTAGAATGTGATAAAAAAAGTGCTGCTTTGGAAAGAGAGTTGCATAAGTTAAGTTAACAGAGTTCATTAGAGAGACAAAACCAAACAGGGAATCGAGGGACCAAAAAGCAGTCAATGAGCATGACAAATTAGCACGGGGGTGGTGTATGCTGGGGGAAGAAAAAATGCGTTTCAACATATGCTAATGAAAACAGCACCATATCCCAGTGCAGACCAGCCCTAGGCTACTGACTGCAAATGAAGAAGGCTAGCAGCAATCTTCTACTTCAAAAATAGGGAGAATGTTCAGTTAGCCAGACCCATCTTAATCGGGTCAAACCTTGGAGTTCTCTCTTTGAAGATGGGAGTAAAGAAGAGGGAAAAGGCAGCCAAAAAGATTCTCTTGTCCTACAGAGACCAAGTAGTGATGAGAGATGACATAATGATTAGTATTCAAAGAATGCAAGGCCTTTGGCGCTGCAAGTTTAGCCTCAAGGACTTAATTGCTCGTCTGAATAGGTAGTTGTTAAAACACTGAACTGGGCTGCCAGACGAGGAATAGCCACAAGCTTTATCAGCAACAAATCGTAAAGCAAACAGGGCTCCCCTCCCTCCCACAAAGCTCCAGCGTAGATGGGAGTAACAAATAAATGAAGCAAAACTTAAGATTCAGTCTGTTGCAGGCAGCACAAAGCAGATGACAATGCAGGATCAAAGACCAGATAAAAAATACTCCAGATGCAGACAGATGCAACTTTCACACCAATTCCATAGCACTACACATGATAGTAATGCTCAAGCAACATAACCAACTTGGTTGGCAATATAGGAAATGTAAGAAAAAGCTGACAAGTACGACTACCATATGCTCATCTATAGGATATGATTTGTATTACTCTCTTTCAAAAGACCTATACTGATACAGAGCTAGAAAATCAGGCCCGTAACAAAAACACATGTGGAGATCATGAAGTAAAAAAAAAGTCAAAGAGTTTGATATAACTGGAAATGCTCTCGTATATTTTTAAAAGGAGCAAACTGATCACAAGCCAAATAAGAGGATAACATTAATAAAGGATTAGCATAACACAGGGTTCTACAAGTATGTCACATGCCATTTTGAAGACTTCTTTTTGACTGTTATGAATCAAAACTCATTAAAACAGTGTAACTATCTCACATGTTTCATGGTTAAAATTTGAGGGTGCCAAAAGACACAAAAAAGATTGTAGAACAAACTAGTATCTTCAAATCATTGTAGGACTAGACTACAAGATTTACCACACAGAGCTGAGAGATATTAAAATCAATCTTATCAGTATATGGGTGCCCAAAGTAGGAACTTATTGTTTACATAGACACAGAAGTTTATGTTCCAAATAATTGGTAGCACAACCATTTTCTTTATATTGTAATTCACAGGCTCTTGTTTTGGTGCACACAAAAAAAACCTTGTAGCACAGTGAGTCAGACTACCTGTGGAGAAAAAATAATTAACCTACTAACAAAACTTCCTTCTCTAGGAGATGGGAAAGAGATTTCCCTTGAGAGGGAGGAAGTCCATTAACATTTGAAAAGGCCTTACCAACAGAAAGCCTGTTTACCCACACCTCAGCAGGAAGGGGATGCTCTTTGAAAAAGCCAAAGGTGCTAAAAATACACAGACTGAAAATAACTGTTGAAACGGAATGACATCCTTCAATAGGTTAGTTTAAAATATTGTGGTGGACAGGTGTGAGGAAGGTTGCAGATGCAGTGTCATCTCTACTTACAGAGGCTACATAAATTCAATGTGAGCTAGTAAGACAACTAGTTCACAACATATCAAAGCACTGATACTCTGTAATTCTACAGAATTGCCTTATGGATTCATCCCGTTACTACACATTTCTCAGAAGTGTTAGCCTAGGTGAAAACATTTCTCAGGAGTGTTAGCCTAGGTGAAAAAATTCATAAAACTCTAACCTAAAGATTAGAGGCACAGCCTTGGAAGTCTGATATAGTAAAACTGAGCTGTGTATGTTACTCCTTCCCTTCATTTTGCTTTTCAAGTCAGTCCAATCTGTCATTTCTGCCTTCTACATCCCACCTGGTCTTTATCTTTAGATCACTTAAGACAGCAGTTCTTCCTGTAATCTGAAATCAAACTGAGCTGCAGGTGAAGGCATGACATTTGTCCTCAGATCCATGAAGAACACTCAGCCAGACGACTGTCTGTAAGACTTTATGAAGTCTGAACAGTGTGTCTTGAAAGATTAAACATCTGAAGAATTTAAACATATCTCAGACCTACTGCAGAGGCGAGACAAACTCAGTTGTATGAAAAATTTCCCATCATTGCCTTTTAAAACCATAAAAAAATCACACATTTTACTGATTAGAATTCCTCATCTTAGGGCAAATACATCTTGTTTTACACTTCGAGGAACATTCCCACTGCTCAGTTAAAGCACTCTTCTTCAAAGCCTGACAGAAGAACAGTCCTACTTAGTCCTCAGTACTGAAACAGAAGAGCCAGATTTTACTCTCACTCAGTAATATACCAGAATATGCCATGTAGGATTTATCATTTAATATTTAATTTATAAAAATGAAAAAACCAGCATCCTGTTTAGAAACCCATATAACAAACACAGAAACCCAGCCATACCCCTGCCAAGCTGTCCCACGTACCTGTTGCTTCTTCATCAAAGCAAGCAAAAGCATTTCTGATGACATCCTCTGGGTCAGTGCCATTTAACTTCTCACCAAACATGGTGAGGAACATCGTGAAGTTGATGGGGCCTGGAGCCTCGTTCATCATGGCATCCAGGTATTCATCCGTTGGATTCTTCCCTACAAAGAAAGGGATTCATACTTGGTTTAGCTTTCAAATGGAAAAAGTAATGTCAGGATAGAGTTAATACAAACTGAGACACCTCGCACATCCCAAACTCGGTACTTTGACTTTTTCCAGCACAAACTTGCCTGGCAAGCACAAACAGTAAAAGGACATTACCAAGGGAGGCGAGCATGTCGTGCAAGTCCTCTTTGTCAATGAAGCCATCCCTGTTCTGGTCGATCATGTTGAAGGCCTCCTTGAATTCCTGGATCTGTGACTGATCAAACATCGCAAATACATTGGAAGTGGCGCGCTGAGGGCGCTTCTTGGTGGTCTTCGTCTTTGCCTTTTTGCTAGACATGGTGATTTTTGGAGACTAGGGAGAGAAAGAAATACAGTAAATGATTAAGATCAGAGTTAGGATGCAAAAAAGGAAAAAGTACTACGGTTTAATGTTACAGCGCGCCTCTAATGCACTCTTATTTCCTCTCATCAGAACGTATTTCTCTATGGTACTTTCAAAAAGGAAAAGAGAGAAGTAGAAAATATGGCTAAAGGAAAGACAGACTAATAAGCCAGAAAAAGAGACGCTACTAGAAGTCGTAAAGTGAATTAGATTTTAGTCTTGAAAGGACCCTCACCCCAGCGGTGGCAGCGGGGACCCGGTACGGGGCGGACGCGGAAGGGAGGAAGCGGCACCGGCGCCGGCGCCGATTCCAGCGCTTCCTGGAGAAACCATCGCCCTGCCGGACCGCGGCTGGGGAGCAGCGCCGGCAGAGGCAGCGGGAGAGCAGCGAGACGGCAGCCAGGGGTTTTCCTTAGGGATCGCGGCCCTTCCCGACTTCCCCGAGCCGCTGCCGGCTCAGCACGGCCCCGCGGCCGCTTCCCCGCGCCCCCCGCCTCGGCCGCGTTGGAGCATCCCGGGGGAAGCGGCCGCCGCCGCGCTGGGTCCCGGGCGCCGCCTGCAGGGGAGGGATGGAGACAGCGTGTGGGGACGGAGCTCAGGAGGGTTCTGCGGCTGGCCAGAGTTTCCCCTGTGTTTTTTTTTTCGTACGCGTAAAACCTCCGCACGCTGAGGGTGGAGCGTCGTTCCGTGCTCCTGGAGCGGTGCCGGCGCCCGCGGCGTCCCCAGGTTCACACGGTGGTGCCGCATCGGGAGGTGAACGAGGCCTCCTCGTCCCGGGGGGATGCCCGGATTAGCAGGTGTGAGGTGTTACCCTTACCTTCAGTCTGCCTCGTGTTTCGCTTGAGGGATCAGAAGAATTCCGGATTGCATCTAAAAGTCTTCTAAGACTCCCGCAGGAGTGAGGCTTAATGCCTCTCGCAGACATAGATTGTAAGGCCGCTTGGAGGATTTATTTTTGCATTTATTTTCTGAGTGAAAAAGAATGACACTTTTTTTTTTTCATTCGTAATTTGTTGTAGCAGCTCAAATAAATTGAGGTACAAGCTGTTTTAAGTGTAGAGGGATGGTGTCTGAAATTGCTTCAGAAGCCATTCGGTTTTAGCCCACTTCTACATTTTTACATTTTCCAAAGGGAATGTTTATTTCCATGTTGTTTGTTGAAGTCCAACTTGAATAGTTTGGGCTTCAAGAAAATTGTTGTTTAGTGCACAAAAAAGGTCCTGGAGTAGTCAGATGGGAAAGCTGCACTGCCGGATCATAATTTTTCATATCACCCTCCTACCTGCTGTTGGCCTTGTTTGTGTGCAGTTTGTGTCTTGGAAAACAGAGAACTCTTAAGGAGGAAAGGCATTGGCCAGGCATTGGAGTAAATTGCCCAAGGAGGATGGTGGGGTCACCATGTCTGGAAGTGTTCAGGAACTGTCTGAATGTGGCACTTGGGGATTATGGTAGTGCTGGGTTGATGGTTGGACTAGATGATCTTAAAGGTCTCTTCCAACCTTGATCATTCGGTGAAAGGAAAAATTAGACGTACAAGATTTTGCTGAAATTATCAATTATATTTATAAATGTAAATGAACTACATTTAGCCACTGCGCCTACTGAAATTAACATGTAATCTCATATATAATCTAGAAGTTGCAGTCTCAAATTTGAAGGGAGACATTTTAATTGCCAGGAGGCCCAACTTTCTTTCCCTGCTCTCCTCTCAAATCAGAAGTTATTTCATGAGGGCTGAGAATTTGGCCTAATTAGCTGATAATAGTTCCCCAATTAATTTTAATATCACTCTTCTAAAGTTTGCCTCAAAGTGCAATAGAAACTAAGACTAAACTTTGCTAAATTGAAAGCCTATTAATGGAAAAAGTTTTGGGTAAAAAATTCTCTGCTTACTAGATGAGGCACATAGTTTCAAGATAATTACATGCAAAGTATGAGTGGGCAGAAAAGTGGTAGAAATATCAAGATGTTAAGAGAGGTAATAAAATACTCCATGATAATGTTGAACAATGAAATTGTGTGTTGAAATTTAATTATGAAAAGCTATCTGATCTCTTAAACTTCTTTCATCAGTTACTTTAAATTGAACCACTACTATAAACATGCCACTCTGTCTTACATTGTTTTTCATGCTATTAAAAGGGTGTTACATGATACCTGTCACTGTGTGTTTTGTTCTCAGTGTTTAACCTCTGCAGATGTGGGGATGGGTACATTAATATTACTTGCCCAGTATGAGATCAGTTCTTAATGACAAAATTGCATATGTCTCTCTTAAAGCTTTTGTCTCCAATTTGTTGCATCATGGTGGAATGTGAAGCAGTTCCTACAGGCAGACCATGTTCTGTTTGATGTAAATCTAAGCAATGCTTTTAGAAATTGTTCAGTTTTACTTGACTACAGCACTAATCATAGCAATAAAGAAATTTAAAAGGGAAAGAAACATTTGTTTTGACTTTTTTAATATTCAGAGGATATATTTTTTAACTCATTGACATGATGTTGAAAAGTGAAAAAAGTAAGGGGTTTTTTGTGAATGTGGTGCTTCCTGAGAGCTGTGTATCAACCATTCAGAACAGAAATGATCCTTTCTGAAAAGATGGTTTTAAAAAAATGCTGAGCTCTTAACTCTTTAATTTTTCTTCTTTCTACTTATTTCTTTCATTACTCCTTCTTCTTTCTCATTTATGTCAGTCTTGTTTAAGAAGAAACCTTTTTGAGGAGTTATGAGTGAAAGAAGGGATTCTGAACATGTGTCTTCACTTGAGTCTCTTGGAAGGCGTCTTCTTTCAATGACCTCATGAATAAAAATGGTTACTGCTTTCCCAGGTGGTCCCTGTCACATGGTAGATGCTGGAGCATGAAAAAGAAAGGGTCTCAGAGAATGCAGTGAAGCCTATAGAAGAAACGTATTCTTTCTCCATACTGAAAATGAAAAATAGCACAGTTTAGACCTTCTAGTAACTTCCAGTGTACACAGCTGAGGAAGAGGCAAGAACACAAGTTCTCTACAGCATTGTATGACAATGATCCAGCAGGTCAAAGAATAAAGCAGACATATTTAATGGAATGTAAATAAACTACAATCAGCCTAAGGAATGTAAACAGGAGAAAACAAACTTCAATATATTTATTTAAAACTTTGTCTTGATGTCTATTTGAATGGGCACTGACATGTGTTTGACAAGAGTATGGAGGGACTTTACTCAGCAGACATGGTACTCCTTGCCTTCCCAGATCCAAAGTCCTTTATACCTAAAGAACACAGATTAAAAACCCCAACTAAATGTTGAAAAGTACATCTTTGGCTGTTGGGCTGTTGATTTCTGCTGGGTTTTTGTTTTCTGTTTTCTATGATCAAAGTCACTGTTCGGCCTCTTGTGCTGTATGTCCATCCCTTGTTTTTTATCCTAGCTGGTAAGTTGCAACAATTCTAGCCAAGTCATTGTGGGGTTTTCAGCTCATCTTCCACTAGTTTGAATCAGGAGTATTGCTAGACACTGTGATTCCATAGAGTGGAGAATGGAAATGCAAAACTAAGCGCTGACAGGTATTCTTTGTAGAGGGAGCTGAAAGCCCCCAGTCTTTTAAACAAATGTAATCAATTCTCCTAAACCTAAGGACGTACGTATGTGCATTCTCCTGGTGTGCTAGAGTTTGTATCTGTCTGACAATATGTGTGTACAAATATGGAAGAAAATGAAATGTGCTCAGTGCTTGGCCGTAGGTTTAACATAGTGTTTTAAACATACCCAGAAAACAAGAAGGAGCATATTTAGTCAGGTGTTTCACATGAGAAGTAAGATGTTATCGGTTTTCTTATCAGCTGATGCCTGTGCAAGTTTGGTTGGCTGGTGGAGCAATTTCAAAATCAACATATTTCTTATGGGGTGGGAGTATCTTGCCACTGCCTTTTGTGTTAGAGATGGTTAGCTCACAATCAAGGAAGAACTGAGAAGAGGGAAAAACCCTAGTGCCTCTTAGATACAAGGCCAAGTCAGTGTTCAAGTAACTTGTGTCTGATGCCAGCTCTATTTTAGCACACACCAAGACAGGTCTTACAGGCCTCAATTTACACCCACTCACTTGAATATGCTTGGCATAGGCTGGAAATTATTGTGAAATCCTGTCTTTTAACTTGCAAGGACTATTCATAATTAAAAAGCAAACCAAAGCCTAGTTCAATATTTAGTAGAGGTTGCACTCAGTGAGATCCTAAAATAGTCAAAGTGAGGATTAAGGATTAAATAAACCTTGCAAAACTAAGCAATTTACAAGAACAGTAAAAGACTTATAAAGGTGCCTAAAGGAGCAGATGATGGCAGCAGCAAAGTCAGTCTCAACCTGCCTAATCCTGTAGTATTTGTAACTGACTTTCAAACTTTATCAAAGTGCAGGGCTGCTTTACTGAGGGACTGAATCACAGCTGCGTGGCAGAGGAGTCTGCATGCAGCAAGCAGTTGGGATTTTCCAGTTTGATTTGCTGCTCTCCTGTTAAGTGTGTGCTGCTGAGAAACATGTAAACATCTTCCCTCAGATTTATTACATTGATACAATGATTTACATTGATTGCATTGATACATTGACTGACCCGTTAAGTCCTGTGATGCAGGGCCTATAATGTATGGTCTCCAGGGAATATCACAATTCTGGTCTGAAAACATTCCTTGGCAGTGCAACACATGGGCTGCAGAGAAAAATAGGAAAAGCAGCCATGTGCTTCTTCTTTTTTTTTTTAGGATGGGAAGTCTTCTGTCTAGTATATCAAAAGTTCAGGAAAACACTGATCTCTGTGAAATTGCTGTTCAGATCACAAAAACCTAAACAAAACAAAAAAAGATCTGTGTGGAGGGGTTCCCCCCCACTATTACTTTTCAGTATTTCATGATAACTTAATTTTAAACTGCATTTTAAGGGGCATTTACTGAGTTCTTTTTGCCATTGTATTGTTCCTAGTTTCTGCAATATTGCTACTGAGTTACTGATGCTAAATCATTTTTTCCAAAGGAGAAAGTTATCTAAAAATGACAGTAGGGTTTTGGAAAATTAAGTAAGAAGCTAAAATAGGAGCATGGGTGCAGTAGCAATACCAAGGGAAGATTAACTGCTGATATCTAAGATGTTCCTAACTATACTTGATTGTTACTCACCCATTATTTGGATGTACATTGTCAGAATATTTTTAAATTTGTTGTTTGAAATTCCCCAGGAACATCCCAAATAGGTTAGTATCACTCCAGACTAGAAAAGGCCACGAGAAATATGTGATGGCAAGATTTCAGATATTTACCAGCTTTTGGATCGAATGCATGTGTCAGGACGCAAAGGCATGCTGTCACTGATGCCCTGTGCCAGGATGGGGCTGCTGTGCTGCATTCATTTCTCCAGATATGACAGGGATCCTAGAAACAAGCAATCCAAAGATAGCCCTTAGGTCACCTCAGTGAAACAGATCCTCGCTCTGGAGGGTAGGGACACCACCTCTGTGACATCCCCTAGTTGCTGAGCTAGTGTAACAAGCTGCCTTCATGCTGTGAAATGCTTCAGTCATCTGATCGCTGTGCCATAAGGATGGGTTTATTTGCTTAAAAAAAGAAGAGAAACAAGTGTAAAATGTTGCACATTATCTCCAGCGACAGAGTGGGGAAGAAAAGGGAGCAGGCAAACATCCCCTGGCAGCACTTGACACAAACATGGTCCTCTCTGGAGGTTTATCGTGCAGCCTCAGTAGCATTTTGGCTTAATTTTGACCTCTGCATTTGTAGCCTTAGAACAGGGTAAGTGGGTCATGTAAAATAAATCACTGCTTTTCAGTAGTGCTTCACAGGGCATTATAGATCACTGTAGATGTAAGGCTATTCAATGTGTGCATGAGCCAATAAGAACAGTTTTTCATCTTAAGCTTAATCTGGTGTGGAGCTTGGAGACTGTTATTATATGAACCCGAGGGAGAAAAGATCAGATTCCAAGATTTTGGCTGCAAAATGCTAAGGCTAAGTCATCAGAATTTTAAGCTGTTTCAGTGACCAAAGTTATTTTTATTTTTGGAAGTGAATTATTGATGACACATCCCCAGAGCCCTCGGCACGCAACCTCAGCTGTCACATTCCTCCCTGCCTAGCTACGAAATGCATCTGATGCTCTTATATGGTCTCTTGGCTGGGGCTGTTGGCCTAGTAGCCTCTCAGCAAATAAGGGGGTTTGTGCCCACTTGCAGGTTTTCTCTTGCAATAAAAAAAAGCCAGGGAAACCAGAACTTTGAAGGTTGTCATTCTACTCACACATCCTTAGATATTCTTTCTCAGTAACTCATCTTCCTGAGTTCCTTTATGTCCATACACCTTCTCACCCTCTTACTCAGAGGGAGAATCCAAAACTGACAAGGAACAAAACAGCCACACCCCACATTTCAGCTAGCTGTTCAGAAAGCAAGAGCAGCAGTACAGAACATTTTTGAAGTGGACAATTTCCTCTCAAGGATACTAGGTTATCTTTTATGTAGCTCATACTTAAGATTTTGAAATCATTACTTCCAGCAAGAAAAACCCAGCTGGCACACCTGCCGCTTACTTGGTGTAAAATATCTAACATTTACAGAGAAAACAGGATCAGGAAAAGACGGGTTTAGGGATCCAGTGTTCCTAACAAAAGTAAACTGCTCTCTGAATCTTAATGCCATTGACACTCAAAGGAAAAAATAATCAGTGTCTTACATCTGTCCTTTTAACAGGCTGCTTGCATCATGTGTATATATGCACATAGTAGTGTACTGCGCAGAGGTGGCAAGATCAGTCTAAAGTGACAGCCTAACTTGTTCTCCAGCCTAATGTTACATAGCAACATTTCAACAAGACACTAAATCTCCACTCTTGTCTTTGTCACATGGGCACTGCTGGTGAAAATTTCCATGCATACTTGTAAACTACTTCCTAGAACCTTTGCATGTGTCACATGGAGAAATAACTCAGCAGCTAGTACTGAAGAGCACCAAGATAGTTAAAAAACAAACCTTCAAAAAAAAGGAGCAGCTGTGGCAACCTGAAGTAGTGCAGAACATAATGCGGGGTAGGAGAAAAACTGTTAGCAGATAAAACACAAAACTGGGAAAAGAATGGTTTGAAACTCAATTTTAATTAAGCTCTTAGGTGGAAAAAAACATCCTGGAATAAAAAATTAAAAAATAGTCCAAGTATGCCAACTGAGTATACTTTGTCAAGTTATTTACAAACCTGAAGCCAGAGGATCTTCTGGAGTTGCCATATGGGAACACAATCAAGATTAAGTAACCAAGCCTTCATGTTATCACACACAAAATGACACAAACCCTTACAGGGTAAGTTGTCAGAGCCTTTACAATCGTTTGTGCTGTATTCCAACTCCTTAAGTTGTGTGATATAGCTGAGGGCAACCTTTCTGGATAAAAGGTCATTATCTTAATTGATAAGCAAAATAAATTCTCCTGCTTTCTAACTTGCAGTAGCCAAAAGAAGGAGGCACACAAGCAGAGCATGGTCATACTAACAATCCTCCTCTTCTGTCTTTGAGACATCAGCACCACCAGTTCTGACTGACTGACTGCTTAGTTAAAAGCCATCTTACCAATATAACTGAGGAATATGTGTATCTTAAAAAGTAAGAGCAACTTCAGCACCTATAGGGTTTTACCAAGTTAATTGTCAGAATGACTTGGCTCACATTCTCACATGCATATGAATTAGCTGTAGAAAAATAAAGCTTCATTTAAGTTTTCTGGCCATGTATTGCTGTTAATTAGTGCCAGCAGATTCCTTTGCACAAGCTTCCTTCAGCAGAAGGGAAACAATATGCCTAATTTCCCCTTACTTAGCAAAGAAGAATGCACACTTTGACATGAAAGTACTGCTAGAAAACCCATCAGTATTAAAAGAAAGCAAAAGCTGAGCATGGTATCTGCTTAAGAATCAGATGTTCTCTGCTGGCCATGAGGCAATTTTAACAGTCCTCCCTAACCATTTCTTTGGTAAACTACTTTCACAGTAGTTAGATTCCCATTTCAAAAAACCAGAGATGAAAGACTCCTGCAGCTGAATTTTTAAAGATGCCAGCAGACGCTGCTAGGAGCATTTCAGAACCCTGTGGCACTGAACAAAACACTATGAAAATGAGTTTTCTAGCTTGACTTGCAACTGCAAGAAAAATACAATTAACACACCTGCACTTGTAAATGCGTAATAGAAATGTCATTCTTCACAAAAGATTGAGGTATTTTATCTATATAGCAATCTTTATTTCAAAAATGGCATTTATTACAAAAATGTAAAAATCCAGCTAAACCAGAAACATTGAGATTATTTTCCTGGACCATCAATTCCAGGGAATGTTTGTCCTGTAGCCTTTCTCTCACAATATTTTCCCCACTTCCAGTCTGATTACAGATGCAAGTGAGCCTAAATGGCCTGGAATAGATAAATATATTGAAAAAGACAAAAGCTTTGGAGCTAAATGCATGCAACAAGTTCTATCAGGAAGAAACCATTAAAAATAAACATAAATGTAGAGATAATGTGCAGGTATCCAGGGATTTTCTCAGTCATCCTTGTCTTTTGCTCCATGTTTCAGGATGCGAGTGAATTCGATGTAGTTGAAATTTCCCTTTTTGTCGATGGGGGCCTCTCTGTACAGCTCATCCACCTCTTCATCCGTGAACCTGTCTCCCATTGTTGTCAGCAGCTCCCGCAGGTAGTCTTCTTGGATGAACCCTGGAGCACAGTGTAGGAGGACAGAAGAGGCCATTTTACATTTATCTGCTAATACATGGGTGATAATTTCTTTCTTTGAGTTCTTTCCCTCAATTAAAGATACTTACAGTCTTCGTCTCCCAAATGAAAACAATGCCATTAAAGCTTACTACTAAAATTGCCAAATAATTACAAGGATTCAATCAAATCAGACATAATAGTTTGAAAGGTCCCACTTCAAATAAAGACCATTATATGCTTTGCCTGTGGTGATCCAAAGAATATAAAATATAAAAAAATATAAACTTTATCAGTCTTCATATTGGAAATCCTTCCCAACACCAGGGCTACATTCCCAAGCTGTAGAAACCAGTACCCCTCAGTATCAAGAACCTTCTAACAACCCAGTATTTTAAAAATCACAAAGGGGATCAGTTTACCTTGAGCATTCATATCAAAAAAACACAAAAAAAAAGTCATGGAACTTGACTATTAACATTCAACAAGTGCATGAAAACATGAGAAAGTTTACAACATTTCAAATTGATCTTAATCAGTGGTAAAACTCAGATTTACCAGATTGGTTGCAAAGAATAAATTTTTGGCACAGTTTACTAAACATGTAGGCTTGAATAATTTGTGATTGCTTCCACCATCACTCCTGTGAGTCACACAAGAATTTTATTGCATTCATTTTCTTCTCCTTTTAGTGCAGCTTAACATAGGGACGGTGGAAAAAAGTTGCTGACAGAAAACAAGTTTTTCATAAAAGCACAACAGCTTTCAAAACAATGATTCCCCTCATAAAAGCGGTCCCAAAGGTGAATTTTAAGTTAGGAATAAATTAAGACCCTGGTTCCTGATCAGCATCTTTTATACTTTCTCCTGTCTCAAACAACAGACAGCTACTGCCAGAAATTTGAAATTTCTACAGAGACTAAAAAGGCAAATTTAGCACATGAGGATACATACAGGATTTTCAGTTTGCAGCAATTAAAATTTTCAGAGTTAAAAAACTGATCACTGCTTCTAGGAACACAAGTGTACCTATTGTTACAGAAGTAAGTAGATACATGTACACTCTTGCTTCACCCACGTACCTGTTGCTTCTTCATCAAAG
>VWYI01043760.1:0-35498 GCA_013399455.1 Anthoscopus minutus | reverse complement strand
GACCAACTTTCAACATTCACCTGTCTGCTCTGAATTAGTTGAAGGAGGACAGCATTTTACAGTGAAGAGCCCTTAAATGTTTTTATAAGGGACTGTTGTAGCATTAATTTTAATTTTAAATGGTGTGCCTTGCTGTCCCATTCAGACAAATCTTGCATAATTCAAGTGAAACTGATGGAGCTGTTGTCTCTAAGCCAAAGCATAACAAAAAGAAGGTGAATCAGGTGGACTTCTGAATGTAACTGAGCAAGGCAGATAACTATTTCAGATCTGTGATATGAAGCAGTTGGTTTATTACTGTAGTGTTAACAAACTATATTACTTGCACCTCAGCTGTGAGGGAAGCAAAACTATTTCTATCCTGACTTAGAGAAATCACAACTAGAACAGAATTATGGGTGGTGTTTCTGTCATACTGTGCTCTGAGTAGTAATTTCTAAATCTCTGGTGTGCATGGGAGGGTGGCACTTCTGAATGCAAAAATTAGAGTGTTTTTTCAAGGACAAGTGGCCTGTGCAGAAGCTATTGGTATCATTAAACAAACTGCAGAGAATTCCACTAGCGAGGAGAAACTCTGTCAAAGGGGTAGAAGCTGCTTTTACTTCATTGTTGCCCAGGCATGTAATGGGAATCTTTTGTGGGTCAGGGAGTTGCTATAAGTAGTTTGCTTCTATATAGAGGTACTGCTTTTGTCTCTCCTGTTGTAGCCACCTTTGTGAGAAAGATAAAACCCCAAGATGCAAGGTTCAGTCCTGGCCACAGTTCTATTTCCTCACTTGGAACATTCATGCTCTTGCTAATTCCATTGGCCTCTAATCCCAAAGCTGACAAAAATTTCCTGAACCAGTAAAGGGACTAGAGTTTGTGCTGAAGTGTTTGCTCATTTCCATGACTGCATATATTTGTGTATGTCTGGTCTAGCAAAAATCCCACCCTCCTGTATCTCTGGCAGGTACATGAAGAAGCAGATCAACAAATGGAAGGACAAAATGCAATTTCTTTATAACTGCCAGGATGAAAAAAGCTGTGAAATAGAGGCAAAACTCCAAAGACTCAGAGTAAGCCAGGAAAACCTGCAAATGACACTGCAGCACATGAAGGAAGAAGTAAAGGTATAGTGATAAATATATGAAGAATTGAACACTAACAACCGTTTTTCCTTTAGACCATCGCTCTTAATATAATTTAATGCACCTTCCACTTGTATTTTCAGTCATCTTAGGTTCTTCTTTTCAGAGAAAGCAGGTAAGGTCTTTGCAGTAGGGATTTTCTTGTCATTCCTTGTATATCTGTCATCTAGCAGATATCCATGTTAGCACATTTAAATACTACTGGAATGAAAATAGTGACTATTCCAATAATAGTTTCCAACAGAAGTGTTAGATACTTCATTGCAGTCTGTTCTTCAGAGAAGAGTCAAACTGCTGGTATTGAAGAAATAAAATGTTGTTCCTAATTACTGTCTTTTACTGGGATATAATACAGAGATCTTATAGAAAATATTTTGTTTTCAATTTTAGTGATTCTTATCATTACAAATATTTTTGAGATTCTTAAAAGGCCCTTATTTCGCAGAAAATGCTTACATATTTTCCCCCACAGCAGTTTTGTAGCATTTTCTGCAATGCTGTTTTAGTACTACTGGCAAACTGAAATATCAATTATTTTAACAATGTATTTTCTGTGTTTTGTCTATTGTAGACCATATTGCAGTCATCAGAGCATCCTTTTGCACAGTGTCATAATACAATGCCAAAAAATCCACATGTTCTGCTGGAAAAGAGAATGCAGAGTGAATTAAATCCTGCCCAAATAAGGCCTACTTCCAGAACATGTGCAGAATGGAAATCTTTGAAACTCCCAAACTCTGTGAATAGAATGCAGCTTTTACAGACACCTGAGGTTCCTGCTGCAGTGGACTTTATGTTCTCAGATGAACCACTGGAGTCAGTGTCCCTGTGGAGTGACAAACCCTTTATGGGACAGCATAACAAAGCAAAAGAGAAACAAACATATCTGCCTAAACAGACAGAAAACTCTCTTGGTGGAATGGGGAATACAGTTCTTATTCCCACTGCAATGCAGATACCACCTGATGAGAAGGAAGTCAGAGCGGAATTGGAACTGCTAATGATGAAACTGAAGGATACATTGTCTCTCCAAACCCAACCAGGTATAAGTTCTCCAGTCATCCTGATGCTGTCCTCTTACCTTCATCCCATTTACTCCTTAATATTGGTCATAATTATGTAATCTTCAGAGAAAACTCAGAATCTTCTTTAGCCTTTTGTAATATTATTCTATATTGTAAGGTAGAGCATATTTCAAATGTAGCCCCTAATGTTGGATGATTTGGACCTGTATGAGTCAAAGCTCCTGAGATGTAATCAGTCTTGGCAGTCAGTTAAGGGGCAAATTTAAACTGGTGAGGGCACAAGAGGTTTTTGCTGTTGCCACTTCTGTGGCACTGTAACTATAGCTCTAGACCTATGAGTTTTCCAGCTGTAGAAAACCCCTGTGTAATCAATGGTCTTACACAGCAGAGCTTTGTTCAACACTCAGGATGCCTCACTTTTGATAATGAGGATGTAATAAGGAATGTGACAGAAAAAGCTGGTGTTTCTACAGAGTTGTCTTAGAGATTTATAGTTTTCTAGTGCTCTGGCAGCTTCCAAAATCTTGGAAAGACTTAAAATCTGTTTTACTTTTCAGCCCAGCAAACTGCTTTGCACCAGGAGTTCTTCTCCACAGCTGAGCTTGTTTGCAGGTCCTTTTCTGACCTCATCAACCAAGTAATTTCACCAGCTTATGAATGATGGAAATTACCACTCACCTTACAACTTCTGTGAACTACTTAAGGTAATTGATGCCATGGTCAAAGGAGGCCTGAATGACACATGCTGCAAACACTCAAGAATTTACAGCAAGAAATAATGGTATGCTACTGGAAGCTAACAACTGGTTTGTCTCTAGCAAAGGAAGTGTAAGGGGGTGAAAATTAAAGAAAATACATTTACTGAGGGAGGAGTGAGGATGGAGGACCCCAGAGAACAAACAGTTATGAGGTAATTGAGAAGTGGATATACCCATATCATAACATAAATATACCACAAGATAGAAGCTTAGTAACTTTGGCAATATGCTAGTGCCAAGACACACATGCAACAATCCACAGAACCTAATTGTTCATTATGGGAAGATACCCATTGCCTTCTGATGAGGCTTTAAATCTCCTTCTAGTGTGTGCTTCTCATTTAAACTTGGTTGGAAACAGTAGCAACTGACAAATGCTGGTTTGATCTGAATCAACATTGAACAGACCTGAAGCGCAAATTCTTACAATTATATAGTCCTGAACTATCGTGAATTCTTCTTTCATGTCAGCATGTAAAGGCTTAAAGAATTGTTTTCCATGCTAAGAAGCAGTTGTTTAGCTCATAGATCCCTGTAAGATGAAAGGGACAAAATCACAAGGTCTTTATTTTGTTGTTATTCAGTTCAGCTGACAGTGGAGGAACTTCAGTCAGACATGTTCATCCCATCTTTCTTCTGACACGCTCTGACTAAGATACAGTAAGCCAGGAACAGTATCTGCAAAAACAATCCTAGCTCACTCAAAGATCTGCCATGAAGTTTTTAAATGGTAGGAGGCAATATCCTGTCTTTAAACACAGGCATTTTTAAATGTTCCTGTGCAGCAGATCTACTTTCATCTCATACTGACAGCTTTTGCTTTTTTTTAATATAGACACTTTTATCACTTGTGCTCTATCACTTGCAGGTTTACATGTAGTTAGTTGCATCCCCTTTTTTATTTCAGCACAATTAATAACACAGATTGTCACCTTACATCAGCAATTTCCAATTGTTCTCCATAGTGAGATGTATCCTAGAGATTCATCTGTTTTGTCAGTGTTGCTTCTACATCCTTTCCTGCCCTTTGCCTCAAAGGCTGAATTTTGCTACAGCCTATTAATTAAGAAGCTTACTGAAGCAAAGTATTGCAAATTCATTTAAGCTAAATATCATCTTGGCCCATAGTGTTATTTCTGTCTGAAGGGAGGAAGAAAGCTGCCCTGAGCTATTTCCTAAGGGATCCTGTTGTTGCAGGTGGGACCTATCTAAAGTGGAAGCACTAACATCTGCCCAAAGGGCCCCGTGGAAAAGCATCTCAGTTAAACAGGACCTGTTCAGATAGTCTGTCTGATCTCACATTTGCTAGAGCTTGGGAGCATATGGGAATATGTAACATCTGCTCTACTCAAACACCAATCCTCCCGGGCTGAGGCATCCAGACCTTAACACTCTTTGTCAGGTGCTGGTTGTGGTAGCAGTAGGGACTGTGAGTGAAAAGATGTAATATCTTATATTGATACAAAGTTGCAATAATGAAGCTTTTAGATATTTGCAATAATGTAATTAATTAACAACATCAGTAGAGGAGGGAGCAGGTCTGTTGTAGCAAAGCTTCTCATAGGCTGTGGCTGCAATTGGGGGTCTGTTAATAATAAACTCTGTGTTCCTGTGTTTATCCTGCTTTAGTGTTCTCTCCTCTCTTGAACATTTAAATGGTGTGCTGCATGCATAAGTTGAAGCACTAATTCAGTGCCCTCTTACAGTTTTTTGTTTGCTTCCTTAAGTCAGGATTTCCATCAATGGAACTGTGATTAAGCCTTATTTTGTTCATGCCAGTAACCATTTCAAAATTTCTTTACACATTTTGTTACTTGAACCTATTTCTGCAAGTTGATGAACAACCAGGAATCCCATTTTTCTGTGAGCATTTGGGAAAAAGGAAAAAAAAATCCAAATATTGCTACATGCTTAAGGAAAGAAACTGAATCAACAACTAAATGTAATAGCCCTGGAAAGGTGAAATTCATAGCTTCATCCAGCCAGTCTGGCAATCAAAATAATTTCTATCATAAAAGCAATCACATGTTACCTGCCGTAAGTTGTTTTGCATTAGTTTAACATCAAATTGCCTATTAGGGTTATCAGTAAAAGTCAGAAGAAACTGATTTTTCTACAAAGAAGTTGTAAACTGAAAAATAAGCAAATGCTTATTAGGCATTTAAAATAAGCAAAAAAAAAGTTATGTATGAGAATTTTTGTGATTAAACACTTTAAGTATGAAAGCAGAGGAGCTGGTAAAATCTGTTAAACCTTTTACTTTTACTGGAAAACTAAAAACATTCTTGGAAGGTATTTTTCATGTAGAAATATGTATTATTTTTCTTTAGTAGAATGATGTGTCTGAGAAGGTGTTACTCAGTACAAGAGTAGAACTCTGTACACAACCAAACATCACCACCTCTTCTTTAATCCTGTCTTGGAGCCAGTGGAGATTTTCTGACAACTTCCTTCTCTGCTTGTCTCTGTTTTATTGAGGGATCAGTTATTTCCTGTTTTGGCACTGAAAAGACAATAGTTTGAACAGATCACATGTATTACAAAAAGCCTAATATACACACAGATTAAAGTAGGTAATTGCTTCTAAATCATGCAGTTTAGTAAGGAGACTAAATTCATAGCTAATTAAGAAAACCCGTAAGTCCAAACTAATCAGAGATGCAGTGCTTGAGGTTACATGCCTTCTTCCATCACATAAATTGACATAGATGTGGATTAAAATGTAAAACATAAAAAAAATAGTTTAAAATTATCTAAAAATCAAAATCTTAGACTAAATGTGTAATTTCCTCTTTTTTCCTAGCTCTCCAATGATTCTTCCAAGTAATATTGATCTACTCTTATGTATGTGGATGCTTATTAAATCTTCAAATGAGTCTTTCTTCTTCAGAACTGGTGACCTCTGAATAGGAGAAAATGTCCCTGAAAAGTGACATAAAAATGCATATAAGTAAATAGTTTCCAAACAGCAGCTGAATACTCAGTTTCCCACATCTGTCTTTCCTCTGCCTTTAGCTGCTGTTTATAAGCACTGCCCCCAAGCCTCTTGCTCTGGTGATAGCCATATCCCTTCATGTGTATGTTGCCTTTCAGTGTCAAGTCACTTTGATCTCTTCCTAGTATGGGCCTTTTCCTTTAGTCTTCCTATAAAATTCTACTTGTAATTAGCAGAATCAATGTGCTAAAGTCTGCTCAGAATCCTACTAACTCACTGGCCTGTTATCAACCTCTCTGTACAGTGGCTGAGATCTCTCACACTGTCTAGAAGCACATTTATTATTTCCTTGAGGAACTATATGGCATTTTCCTTGCCATAATCTCTAGAAGGCAGCAGGTTGGTTTTCTTTCTTTTAGACCTACATGTCTTCTGAAAAAGTAACTGATTAACACAATACCTGCTTATTATTATAATATCTGGCTTATTTACCAGACCTCAGTTGTAGAATAGCCTTTGCCCCACTACCTCCCTGGCACCCTGCAGAATTGGGACAGCAAGTTATGTCTCTCTTGGGCCAGGTGCAGGTGCTGGTCTGAGCCTAACAGGCTGCACCTGTGAGGGAGGTGTGCACAGCTGAGGCCACTGAGTGGTAAGGGGAAGTGGGACTGCTGGGTAAGGAGAAAAGAGGTAGAGGGTTTGTCTCTGTAGTCTTAAGATGTTCCTAGGGAGGATATGTTATGTGGCTTTTTGAACAGGGTCCTGTACACCTGCTCTTTGGGAAGACTGCTGTGAGTACAAAAGCTATGTTTTCCTTGTGGTTCTAAATTCTAATTTTGGTTAAGGGGTGTTATAACTGTAATGTAACTTTAGTGTTGTAATAGATTAGAGATGCATTTAGGAAACCTGATTTTTTTCATAATGTTTGGATTTTGTTAGGGGAAAGGGATGAGTTACTAAAAGTACCTTGGGCTGGTAACAGAAAAACTCTCCCTACTTGTCTCTGCTTAAAGCTGATTAACACTTCTCTGCAGAATATCTAGGGAAGTTGAATTGCTGCTGGGTTGAATATGGTTTTAGGTAGATTGAGATAGTTTGTCATTGCTTGTATTCAGCTGTTCTGGGTTTGTAGTCTCTTTCATGGATTGTGGAGAGTTTAAGAGTATCTTCAGAATGTGAATACAGTCAAAAGCCTGGAGGGACTAGACTGGTCCAGAAAGCAGTGCTTGAATCTGAAAATCTGGAACTGGGCTATTTCTTCCACTTCTTGATGCACACTTGAAGGGAATTGTTTCCCAGGAGGACCAAGTATGGGTAACAGTGGAAGTGCCTCTAAGATGTGACAAAGTAGATTTGTGTGGTGGTTTTTGGCTTAGAGGACTTTTTTTTCTTCTTAGAAAGTTCCTGATTCTTAATCTTCACAAGTAGGATTTATCCTACTGTTAGTTCTGAAATGAAATGTAGTAAGAATACCTTAACATCAGTATTTCTGTGCTAAGTTCAGATTTCTGGCTTGCTTTTTCCAATTCAGTGATATGTTCAAGAAACTACAGTGAATGCAGATTGCTCCTCGTTCCTGATTTATGATCCTGTTTGCAATTAAAAAACCCAAAACAAACCCCAAACATATTGAAATTTTAACAATTTAAGAGGAATAAGGGTATGATGCAACAAAGTTATTAACAATTGATTTCTGCTTTCACTGGTGAAATAAGGCAGTTCAATCACAGGTTACAAAGATTAAAACAACTGGCTTTGTTAAGAAACTGGGAGACTTGGATGAGAAGTCAGATAACTCCTTCAAAAAATAAATTAGGCTGTCACTGCTATAAGGTACCAGCTACAGAATGTTGTTGATCAGTTGTACAGAGAAATCAGATTAACTGATTACAATTCACAAAACAAAGAGGGTGTGAATACTTAGTACTAAAATCTCGTTGTATAAGAGTAAGGAGTAGTCAGAATTTATCATAAAACCCTTAATTTGATTCTTCAAAATACATCAGAATGTTACTCTTTAATCTTGACTGGAACAAAAAGCTCTTTGTTTAGAAAAATCACAGTGTGATATAGATTTGTAGAACCAGATGTAAATAAAAGGCTAAGTGGGAGTTTAGACAATGATATTCCAAGATGCAATCCCAAACAAAAATTAATCTGGTGCTTTAATCTGGTGTGTTATCTCAGTTTTTGACAATACTACTGCCTCATGAGTCTAAAGCTGCATTCTGTTTGCATCCAGAAGTGTGTCAGTCTGGTAGGGGTTGAGCAATTTGTTGCTTATGTGATATCTAAGACCACTTGGAAACCAGAAATAGATTCTGTGCTGCATGCCAACACAGTAAAGACCCAGTCAGAGCTCAGATTCTTTGCAGAGCAGGATAGGCTCCAGTCCTTGATTTTAAAATGCAGGTAGTGGTTGACTCATTGTTTAGAAATTGACCCTGTGTGTGTTTTTCAGTCTAAGGGGATTGATTCAAACTCAACTCCAATCTCAAAGTTCAGGATACTGCCTATAGGTAATAGGGTAAGGACCTCTCAGTCCTTCCTATCCTAGATGCTAGCTTTCAATACTCAAAAATGTTTTAGGTTTGTGGGCAAGAGTGGGATGGTCCAGTGGTATATTGTCCTTGGGGTATGAGAATCCTCAGTTCAAGTCCGTTTTTTTAGAGACACTCTAAGGGGTACTTGCTCAGAGGAACTCTGCATTGTTCCATGATGATTCTCCCAAACATCTTAATAACTAACACATTGCTGTAGGAAGTGGAGATAAGGGTGTCCATCCTTTACACCGAAGTGTAAAGGCAGTTCTGCCTTCTCACTGTGGGCCCATGCCCTACACTTGGTGATGGTAAAAGCACTTCTACATCTCCATCAAATTATAGCACCTACCCTTATCTGAAAGTGGATATCCTCCAGGCAAGGATATATCTGGTGGTAGCAGGATCAGAACTGAAGCCTTGGAAGGGACTGAGGTTTAGGAAAAAGCTGTGCTGTCTCTCCCTTTTGGGAATGAGGATGGTAATTGATGTGCCTATAGAGGCGGGCTGGGAACCTGGGGACCAGGAATTGCAGCATTTAGTGTCACAGGTAGTGGTGTGCTTCCTGGAGTTATAATTGTCTGAAAACCTGCATGCTTCTAAAGCCTAGGTCTGTTTCCATTGTGTGTTGGGTAAAGTTACCAGTATAAAAATGGAAAATAGCTAGTGGCTGACTGCTAGATGGCAAGGAGACATACCCTTAGCCTTCTGCCAAAAGGCTGCCACTTTCCCCAATGCACAATGGAAACAGACAGTTTATAGCACAACTGTGGTAAAAATGCTGGTGTGGAAGAATATATCGAGGTATATATGAGGTTGGATGCTAGGAAAAAGTTTTTTACAGAAAGGGTGATATTTTTACAGAAAGGGTTGGAATGGTTTGCCTGGAGGGGTGATGGAGTCACCATCTCTGGATATGTTGAAATAAAGATTGGATGTGGGACTGGTTGCCATGGTCTAGTTGAGGTGTTAGGGCTGGGTTGGACTCGATCTTGAAGGTCTTTTTCAACCTATTGATTCTGTGATTCAGTTGCTGTGCTGCATTCTTGTTTTGAATCCTCCTGTATTACACATTCTCCTGCTTTTCCTGCCCTATCAAACAGAAGCTTTAAAGCTATTGTTAGAGTTCAGGTTGTTTGGAAGTCAAATTTTTACTGAGATCACATTGAACATAAACACAGATCTACACTTCACTGGGAAGAGTAGAGTGTTTTTGCACAGCACTGTCCTCTGTTTCTGTATTATTACCACATAAAACAGGCTTCAATCTCTTTTCTTTCACACTAGACTCTAATAATTGCCAATGAGATGCATATTAAAGGAGTAGTGACCTTGGTTTCTCCCTGTGAACTGCGAATGTAGAGTAGCCATCTTCAGTTCAGCTTCTGCCAGCTGCCTTCTCCCCAGGCCATGGGTTCTGGAGAGCACACAGTCCACATAGATATCCCAGAAGAGCTGTGCCAGGTCCCAGAACAAAGCCCCATGTTTCAGGTTCTCTGAGGATTTCAGAAAGATCATGAAGTCCCAAAAGCCACTGACAGAGTCAGAAATGCGAGGCTTCCTCATCTCTAGTAAGACAGCTGAGGAGGATTCCCAGCACTGGGGGTCTGCCCGCCCAAGAGCCAGTGGATCCATTTGACTATGGCAGAGGAAAGGTGTCACACAGAACACTGCCATGAGTAAGAGAGAGCAGGTGAGTCTCATGGTGCAGTGGAATCTTCCTCTGCTTCCAAGATCCATTGTGTCACTGAAATATGAGAAAACCAAGAGAAGCTGAAAAAGTCTCACTCTTAGATGCAGGAATAAAATCCTTTACATGATATACAAGGCACTCAGATATTGTTTTTCTGCTCCTTAAAGATTTGTGTGTGCTTTTTGCATGTATATAAATACTAGAGGAGCTGCAAAGCTCTGTGCAGCAGAAGCGTGTGTAAAAATTTTTAATCATCCTCAGATGTGAATGATGAACTGTCTTAACTGGAAGTGCATAATACTGAAAGTTTTTTGTTATTTTTCCTTTACAGACCCCTAATATTTTTCAGTAAAATTCCATTCCTTTTTACATAATTTAAGCTTTTAGGCAGTCTTGCTTTTCTCAAGATTTTATGAGCCCTTTAAAATAGTCTTCAGAATCAGAAGGATCAGTGGACAGTAGGTGGAAAAAAATTCTTGAAAATGTTTTAATGGTTCTAATTATTGCAGGTTTCAGATTCATCCATTGACCAGGAGTGGTTTAGGTGCTAAAGACAGACAATTCTGAAAAGAGGGTATTGCAAAGCCATCATATAGCAGTTGCATTGTACAACATGTACTCATGCATACAGAATGATGAATAGTTCAGGTTGCAAGGGACCTCTAAAGGTCTCTAGTCCAACCCTTCTGCCATTGGCAAGGACATCTTCAACCACATCAGGCTGCCCAGAGCTGTGTCAAACATGACCTTGACTGTTTCCACCTCTCTGAACAGCCTGTTCCAGTATCTCACCACATTCACTGTAAAAGATTTTTTTCTTTAATCTAAATTGATCCTCCTTCAGTTTGAAACCTTTGTCTTCTTGAAACAGGCCGTTCTAAAAGCCTGTACCCATCTTTCTTGTAGGGCCTCTTTAAGAGCTGTAAGGCTGCAACAAGGTCTCTCTGGAGCCTGCTCTTCTCCAGGTGGAACAGCCCCAACTTTCTTTGTCTGTCTTGTCAGGAAAGCTGCTTTACTTCATCACCATTTTTGTGGCCCTCTCTGGACTTGCTCTAACAGGTCCATGTCTTTCCTGTGCTGAGATGTATTTATGTATATTAAAAAAGTACAGATGTGTATTGAAGATTACTAAGAATTGACTGTTAAAACTGTGACATTTGCTAGTAGTATCTACAATGGATGGGTAGAAATTCTGAGAATGATAACCTTTTGTGGACAGAAAGGCCCAGTTGTCTCCATCAGATTTCATTTCTAGTACATACTTCTCTGTTGTATTTTCTAACACACTTGTAGCATTTCTGATAATGAACAAGTTTGGGGGGTTGTTTTTAGTGTAGCTCATGGCATATGGAGAAATTCCCATTTGTGGAAATCAGCTACATCTGAGATCAGCATTTAGAACAAAATTCTGTTTAATGAACATGCTGATCTGCTGAGTATTCATGCCTCTACATTAACAGTTTGGTTGTTTGGTGTAGGAAAGCTACTTCTTTTAATGAGCTAGGTAAGAAACTGGCTTTTTATGTAGAAAGTCTCTTCCATGACTGATCCTAAAGAAGTGTTCCTTTGCTATGTGGAGAAAAATGCCAAAGGCAGGGTATTGATATGCAGAGGGATTGTACATGAAAAGTAGTACTGTGTGTGAGACTAGGGAAGTTTTTTGCTCTGAGGAATATATTTCATTGTAGAGCTAAAGGTCTCTTCAGAGATTTCAGTCCTAGCAGTGTTATTCTTACCTAGGTCCTTGTCTGGCTACCTGGTCATATACATTTTTTAGGTATTCAGACTTTACTCCCCAGCTGCTTACAGCTACTTTTTAATTCGAGTTTGGGTGTTATGAGAAGGGCTGGCTTGACAGCTCTGGACCTGATCATTGCATTTAAAGAACAAAAGAGGGACAGCTTGCTCCTCCCACACTGCCCTGCCTAGTGGATGTCACTTAGTGATGGTGGTAATAGGGCTGTCCTCCTGCTGCTCCCACAATACCCAAGAAACATAATTCTTCTGTACCCTACTCCACAAGGCAGGCTTTATTTCTTTCTCAGAAGCAAGCCAAAAACATCCTGTGAGTCACTACTTCATTCTTGTTTGTGCATCAGAGCCCTTCCACTGGGCACAGACACCTATGTATACATGCCATGCAGTATGCATGTATGCCTGTTTACTGAGACTTTTTCAAGGGACATAGTTAACTTTACCAATTCCTGGTTTTCAAAGCAATTTAGCAGTCTCAGATATAATCATGAGGGCAAGGAGATAGACATGGGACAGTGGGCAGGGGGCCCCAGCAGCAACCTGACTGTTCAAACAAAGGAATAATACTAAAAGAGGCTAAAAAAACTATGTAATAACAAAATCCTTCTGATGATGGTTCTGCAACTGACAGAGCCCATCTCATTTGTACAGGTTAAAAACTGAACTGGTTGCTTTGCATTTTCTGCTTCCCAGCACCTATTCTAAACTACATAAGTTACAAAACTGGCTAAGACAAGGGTTCTGGATTTGTCAAAACAAAGGGACAGCCCTGAGCAGGGAGTTGGTAGGGCATTAATATGAGCCTCAGTGCCCTTGAAAGTATGATGTGTGTGGCATTAGTAAGAGCCAGTAGCAAAGGCCACTAGTCCTTATGAACTTGTCACTCTCAGGCAGCACTGCACTGTTAGTCTTCCACAAGGTTCAAGATTGTATATTTTTAGGTAGTTGAGAGCTGGAGGGGTTGCCCAGGAAATGCCAGATTTCATTAATCTCTTACCTGTGCATGTGGTGAATGCTTCCAGGCAATTCCTCCCCTACACCCTCCAATCTTCAGGTCTTTCTGCCCATACACGGAACTTTGTGTGTGTGAGTGCTACTTACACTTCCTAGTTCTGACTTTTCCCACCCTATCCCTGCTTCTCCTTGCAGTTTAGTCTCCCGCTCCGCTCCCCGTCACGGATAGTACCTTACAATAATAATTCAAAAGTTAATAAGTTAATTTGTTATTATCATTTAACTTGGAGCTCTCGCTTACGGACAGTCCGCCGGCCGTGCGGGTGCCGGGCCGGGTGCCCGCTCGGGCGTGGCATCCCCGGGGCTCCGGGCAGCGCCCGACTCCGCCGCCGCCCCCGCCCCGCTCCCGTCCCGCTCGCCCCACCCGCAGCTCTCGGCGCTTACCTCGGCACTCCGGCCAGGGCAGGACTCTCCCAGCCCGCTGCCGCCGCCGCGCTCCTTAAGAAGCTGGATCGGACAGCCCCGCTTAGTTTTTACGTCAGGGCTCGGGAGCAGCCCCCACCCCCTGGGTCCGGCCGCTACTCCCCAGCGCCCGGAGCTCCCTCTTTCTCTGCGCGGAGCTGTCCTTGCTGCAAGTCCGCCCTCTTCTCTGCCCCGCCTGTACTCCTCGGCTTGCGGACCCCGGCCCTCCCGGGGCTGCCTGGTGGCTGTGCTGCCTCTGGGCGAGGGGAAGGGGTGCGCAGCGGGGTGGAAGAGTAGCAAACCTGGCAAAGTTGCAGCCCTTCCCCCTGCCCCCCACTCTTACCAGCGCTGCAGCAGAGGGGCAGGAGGGGAAGAGTCGAAAGCAAGTCTGCCCTTGCAGCTCGTGTTGTCCATAGCTGGCTCAGACCTCAGGCATCTTGCTTTACGTGCTCGGCTGTTGCAGATCCCTCCACCCCAGAGCAGGAGTCTGTGTAGCACGGGTAGTGCTATTTCCTGGCTAGGGCTCAGCCCACATGCTGCAGGTCCAGCTCTCCTGGAAGCTGAAGCAGAGACCCAGGGAAGAGCCACAGAAGGGCTCCGCTTAAAGGCATTAATTGAAGTAGTTGGGCTGAGCTGCTCACTGCAGCCCAATTTACACAACTTTACCTAAAGAACAGCTAACTTGGAGGACGTACATTCTCCAGTGGAGGTTTTGGTCTGGTTACATTTTCCCTCCCAAGAACAATAATGTTGTCTACTGTCATTGCATTTTCTCTCTGTAAGATTCTCAGCTGGATTGGGACTTCTGTGTAGCAGCTGACAAAAAACTCTATGTATTGGAGAAATTAAGCTGGTAGGGAAGCAAAAAGAAAGCATTTATGAAAAGGCTCTCCTGTTATGTGCAGCATGGAGAGAAAAGCCTGAGCTCAACTCTGACAACTTTGCCTGTGCTCTCTGTGCCTGCTGTGATCCCCTTGCGTACAGAAAACCTACTGCTCAAAGAGCTGGGACCCTGTGACCATGCTGATAACCAGCGTTGGGCAGAACTTGCTGCACACTAGCTATTTGAAGCAATAGGTAGGTGAGACCATTATTTCTTCCTCACTCTCTGTAGGCCAAATCATGTGGCACTTGCTGCCTGTCTGAAGCCAGTGCAGCTGGGCAGCAAACTATTTGTTTTTCCAAGGATTTCACTGGCAGCTCCCTTTTATCTCTGCATGTGAAATCATAATCCCTTCTCCAGAAAGCAACTGTGCTTCAATAGCATGAGGCTTATCGTAGTTGAAGTCAGTGGGGCCACACTGGTTAACATCAGCTGGAAAGTTGGCTTGACACTGATTTATCTGATGTTCATCAATACCTTTATAGTTTGCATTGTCTCTGTGCATGCAGTCTATGTAAATGGGGAAGCAACTTCCTTTCCAAACCCTTGATCTTGTGATGTGCCTATGACAATAAACACTGCTTTTCTTCTGATGCTCTATCTTCTCAATAAGCAAACCCTGTGAAAGTGTATTTTGTGTAAGTAATGCTACTGTTTAACAAAGCCACGAGGAACTTTTTAGGGATGAGAGAACACTGGCTATAACCCTTGGAAATAGCTATGCTATAGGACTTTGGCCAGCTTGAAAATGCTCCATTTATTTGGCTAGAAGTGTTTAGTTTGGGAATGGCAAGAATAGTGGTCACCAGCTGCTGAAACAGACTTTCAGGATGAACTAAAGAGTGTAATACCTTGCAAGGGGCCCTTGCAACGTGGTGGAGGAAATCTCTCATATGTAGGATCTCCAATATTTCTTCTCTGTGCTATCACATACAGGCTATTCCAGTAGACTGCCTTCTCCTGGGTTTTAGGGCTGAAATGATCCTTAAGGACCAGCTTTTATTTGTTTCTTTTTAAAGTCTACTCTGTACCTGATTCTGGACCCATATGCAATCTGGAGTCCCCTTGGTAAGTGAGTGGCCACTGTGCTTTTCCTTGCCTCTGTATTTGGGGGCTGAACCAGGCAAAGGAGAGAAGGAAGGTGTGCAGGTAAGACCTGGGTGTTGTGATGGAACCTGGAGGCAGTTCCTGGGTAGAGAAGGCTCTGGGGCTGCTTGTGTTCATGGTTGGCCTGGCTGCAGGGGCCAGAACAAAGCAAGATTAAAATGCCACAGAAGTGGTTTTGGCTGCTGTTTCTTTATCTGTGGTATGTGGCTCTAAGTACTATGCCCCATGCTGTTAAGGGTAGAGCCAAATGAAAAGGAAACGATAAAATGTTTCTTGTGAGTTGATAAATTTCGCTTAACCTGCAACCAACCTTTGTGGATTCATTGTTAAGAAGTGAGTTTGAGTCCCCTTCTGGGGTGCACTTTATCTGGTTTTGGATCAAGAACAACATTGGTTTCATTCCACTCAGAATCCTGGCAGACCCAAGGGTGTTGAACCAGGGGCGCTCACAGACATGAGAGTTGCTGCTCAAGGGAAATACTTCTACAGATAAAACAGTTGGCTCCACAAATACTTCCTGATCCTACTACACTCTGCTCCCTCTGAACCAGAGCACTTATGTTCTATTTCTGGGAAAGAGGTTTTTGCTAATTAATGATTGCTCACCTTAGCCTCCTAGTGGAGAAGAAACATAGCAGGATTGGCCATCTCATTCAGTTCCACACACTCCCTCAGTAAAGCTTTCTGTGTCCTTCTTAAGCTACCAATAATCTTTCTTTCTTTCTTTGCAGCACATGATATATTCCCCTGGCAGCCAGTGTTCATATCTTCTATAGGTCTCCATATCTTATGAATTTAATTCACATGAGCTGTAGGTCTTAACCAGAACCATTTGCAGAAGGGTATTTTTGTCAAGAAAAATTATTTACTCATAGATGAGACAGAGGTTTCAGATCATGTAACACTAGAGAAAGGATGATGTTTCTACCAGAAAAATATAAAAATAAAGTAAAGCAACAGGTTAAATAATCAGGATAAAGGAATTAGGGATAAGTAAGAAAAGTAGGAGACCATTTCACTGATATTTGCATTTTGAATAGAGGCAAAGGTGTAAATAACTGTATACAGAGTTGCTTCCATCCTGCATTTGCTCCCAGCAAACCTTCTGATGTGGTTTAAAATTAATATTTATGTTAATAGGCCGTGGCTTATGGTTACTTAAGTTAAGTAAGCATTTACACATAAAGAGATTTGGGACTGAGGCTGAGAGACAGCCATGTGTGATGGGATTCACAGCTTGCTTGTTACTTCCATAAGCAGCCACACCTGAGCATTTTTAAAATGTCTCACATGATGAAAGACACCTCTTTTAGGCTTACTAAAAAAAAATGCTTTACAGACATATTCTTAGCTGAAAGTTTGTGTTTTGCTGATATGGTTTCCAAATTATTCCAGTCTTGTGTGAAACTTGGCTAAGTGACAGCAAAGGCAAAATTTGTGATTCTCAGAGTGGGGGAAACCCAAAAGTCTGTTAGCTTCAAATTCATGGTACCTGGCAGAGGCTTGATTTTTCTTCAGAATCCATAAAGGCAGAGTGTGGAATCCTATTCCCATTTTTAACTTTTCCAGTTCTCTTTTAAGCAGAAGATTAAACTGTCCTTAAAATTGGCTCCCTGACAAACGTACCAAAGAGCTCCTTGGAAATTAAATACTTGATCCAAAGTCTGCAGCTGTATTTTATTCATTTTTAAAATTATATGTAGAGGGCTTTGAGTACCTAAACCTGTTTTAACCCCATACCAACCCTCTAGATTTATTCACTGTTGAAATGGCCAGCAGGAAAGTCACTGGGTGTGATGCAAAGCTTCAGCAGTTCCAACCAATGGAAAGATGTAGTTACTTAAACATACAATTCTTCAGTGCTGTACACTATTGCTGATGACCTGAAACATTTCTACAGAGCTGGCTGACAAGACATGGGACAGGCAGGAGACCAGGATATTTCTGTGCCAGGAGCTGGAGCCCTGTGGACACCCTGGCATGTCTGTGGCCTTCTGCTAGAAGCTTTGAGGAACTGCAGATCCCCATTAGAGTATATCTGTCTTTCTTTAATAATGTGTGTCTATGCCTAGCAGCTGTTGCATGTGAGCAGCTGTCTCCAGGGCTATATTTGGAGTGTTTCCCCAAGAGCAAATTTAGATGACTTCATTGCTGAAGCCGCTTATTTAAATTAATTTGTGGAAGAGGTAGCACTTCTCCTGGCAAATGCATTTTACAAGTGCAAGCTAAGTGATGTTGGTTTAAAAATTAATATATATTTTTGAAAACACAATCTGGTGATGTGTGACACTATAAATGCAAATGACCTTTGTAGAGGATGTCACCACATTTCTCTCTAGACTAAAACATAGAGCTTCCAAGAAAGTAAGAAACTTCCAAGAAAATAAGAATCCCAAACTGATACTACAGTACATTAAAAGTTAATTGCTTGTGTCTTTTCGGCAAGTTGTCTCACATTAAACATTCAGTTAGAGAGCTTTTTTGATTCATTTTAATGGCATTCTGGATATTTATAGCCAGACAACTATTAGTTTTTGAATTAAGGGATTCATTGCCATTTGGGTGCTGGACTGATACCAGCATGTTCCAGAATAAAGTCATTGGTTTGTCCTAACTCAGCCCTCCTGCTTTCTCATGTTCCCACAGACAGAGAAACCCTTCCCACCTTCAGCACTCCAGGAGACAGGAGAGTGACCCTGGGTATGTCCCAATTAGAAAAGCAGTTCAGTGACACGTTTTCATAAAACTGCCACTAACATCTAAGTAAGCAAGGCTGGTACAGGATCAGTTTCTGCCAGGGAGTTACAGCCAGATCTTCTGGGGAAGAAAAGCACTTCCACAGTGTTCTTTCCTGAAGCTGAGCAGGATTGCATTGTGGAGTCTCCTACCTTTTCTTGCTCTGAGGGTGTTTCTTTCCTGCAGCTCTTGAGAGAAAAAGGCTGTTTGAGCACACTTCCCTCAGGGCAGCTCCTGGGCCACCAAGGAGGGGTGCCAGCCCTGCCACTGTCACACTCATCCCACAGCACAGACACTCCCCTGGCAGTCACGACCCTGTGCTGAGAGCCTGCCACATTCCCACTCAAAGCTGTTTGGGGAAAATAGTTTTCAAGAAGAAATTGGAGGGGGGGATTGCAAATTATTTGGGGCCATATTAACAAGGGACATATTAACAAGGGAAAAGGTCTGGGGAGGAAATGGATGGTCAGGATATGTCAAATCTCAACATAAATACATGAATGGAATATGGACATTTAGTCTGTGGTCCTTGTACTTACTTTTAAAAGTAACTTGAGACCTCTTTGAAAGAACAGATTGAGACTGCTTAACAAAACCATGAGTATTGCTACTGCAAATTTTGTGTATTTATTCTCTAATTATACATTTATTGGTGTGTTTTGGAGCAAACCAGACTGCTAATAAATCATGTTTTGGGAAGAAGTCCTTGTTAGGGAGATAAACATCTCAGTTTACATAAGCTGAAGAAATGAGTGGAAGCATCTTTGTGTGACCTGCATTAAGTCAGGCTTTGCTATAAACAGGTGGAGCTTTAGGTGTCCCCAGCACTGCTGCCACACAGCTCAAACCACTGACCAGTGGAAAATTGGGGTGTGTTGTGCCCACAGGGTCTGGGCGCTTCCTTCAGCTTGACAGCACAAGGTGCCATTCAGCACAACTCCCATCAAGGGTCCTTAGGACCCTGTCAAAGCTGCAGGTTCATAGGATTATCAGTTGGTGCTGCTGCTGCCATTTTCTTCTGTAACCCTCAGGTACAGAAACTTCCATCTCAGCTGGTCTGCAGGTCAGTAGCCAGCTGGGAGGGGAAGGAGGAGTTGTTTCTCTAAGCAAACAACTCTGCTGTGAATTATTTGGTTGGCTGAAGTTCCAAAAAGCATCCAGGTGCCCCATCACCTGAGTTAGACACTAGGGATAGATAGATCTGTTCAGTTTTCTGTAATGCTAAATACTCCTTTCTTGGAACAGTAAAGCTTTTATGTACTGATTAGGAGTGTTCCACCGTGCTGTGAATCCACAGCATCTTGAATGATATGTGTTGAGGAATCCCCTCAGAGTGGGTAGGTAGTAGATAATGAAAACCTCAACAGGCTCAAGACCCAATTTGTGAAAACCTGTACTGAATTAATAAGGTCAGTCCTTATTCTACTTCAAGGCAAGTTGTAAATTTGTATCTTGGATGTAAAGTGTGAGGGCAACATGCATAAGGATATGAGGTCTTGTTTCCATTATGCACAAACCACTTTCAAAGAAGTCAAGTGGGGAAACTGGGAGCTGTCAGCTGTTAGCTTCTGCTTCCTGCAGTTTATATGGAAGTAGGCTTAGCACAGCTGTCAGAAGTTACCATTTTAAAATTTCTCTTAAGGCTTATGCAAATAGCACTAGGTTTGAGATATTTAGACATGTTTCATTCATGAAAATAAACTGACCACCATCTCAGCTGGAGACAGGAAACCAGTCATAAGTAGTCTGCCTGTGCCATTTTTTGGCTGGACAGTGTCCAGGATGGACTGCAGCATATGAAGCAGCATATGTTATGTGTGGGGACACTTTCTTTCTGCACAGGAGGCAAAACTGATGTTATAACCCACAGCATGTTACTGGTGTGTAAAGTAAGGAGTGTGTCATGCTCATGTCTTTGTCACCAGTTAAAATACAGTTGCAATAACCTACACAACTTAGCTGTGTAGTGCAGATGCAAACATTGCTTCGGTCTCTAAAGCCAATTCAAAGCCTTCACTGGCTGGACTGATGGCTGAGAAATCTGTGAATGTACAATATACAGTGGTGCTGTGTTGTGCTTATCAAGTCTGACAGCTGGACTGGGACTGTGTAAAATGCATTTAAGTTCCTCCACGCTTTGAGTTGCCAGCTTTGATGTGGGAAATTCTTATACTGGCTCCAAAGGTACCACACTAAAGCGTGGCCTGTTACAGTATTAGTGGTAAAAATGAGGGCTATCCCATGACTTATGAAACCAAGCTTTTTTAGAAAAAAAATTTAATAAGAAAAGATCAACTGACACTTGATTATGGGTTTTCTACAACTTAGAGCATTCATAATTATGCTGCCCTCAGCAGGTTGTTGTTCAGAAATAATACATTAAGTGGCTGGTGATTCTTGTCTGACATGGAGTCCTTGTGTCTAGGGGTTGTGACCCCTCTTGTACCTGTTCCCACTAAATAACTTATTCCACAAACCTACAATGTGCTTGCTGAGTGGTGAACAATAAATCACTGAACTGAATTATAGTATGTATAGCTTTAAGATAAGGATTTTCTCACCTTTTGCTTTCAATTGTAGTGGTTTGAGTATCTCTACTATTAAAATTCTTAGTTATTTTTTTTTTTATTTAAGCTTTCCATGGACACTTAAACAGTCTCTGTGACATTACTGATGATGATTCATGTTAAATTAATTTTTCAGCTCTTGTAGGTAGGAATCTATAGGAAGTGCATTTAGAACAAAAGAGGTGGTTTGGGGTTTGTACAACATGACTTGGTGTTGTGCTGGTTTTGTTCACGACAGTTAAGTGCCCCAGCAAGACTGCTCTTCAGTGTTTTGTGCTGGAATTGAGAAAGTTCTCAAAAACCATTCTAAGATTTCTTTTCTTGTAAAATCAAAAGCAGGTATGCATCTGTCTCTAATATTGGTTTTCTACTCATATGCTGCAAAAGACTTAACTCCTATTTTAAGGAATGACTGTTTATTCTAATTATAGCCAAAATGTTGCATGTTTATATTGAGTTTATATATAAATCCTATATTCAAATTACAGGAAATAGAGGTGGATAATAGTGGATCCATAAATGAAGGTGTTCCCTCACTCTATGGTTCTAAATGAGAAGCATGCTTTCATACAGAACCTTGGGAGAAACTAACACAAAAGTGTATTTTGTTTCCCTGTCTGGAGTTAGAGAAAGCAAAACAATATCAGTAGTTATCTGGTAACTGTGACATGCATGCATTTAATTTTCCCAGGCTGGCTTCACTAGAGTTGTTCTGGAAAAAAAAGGAAAATAGTTTCATTCAGTATCCATTAAAGTGATGGCCATAGTATCTGCCCGTTATGATGTAATTATCTAAAGAATACTTCAAGGGCCTTATATTTAGACCTTTTGTAATTATATAATTCAGATTTTTGAGCTGAAAAAGGCTTCCCTCAACCAACAAAAGCCTCCAGGTCTCACTGAACTCAGTGTAGCCAGCAGCTGGGACTGAAGCAGGCTGGGCCCATCCTGAGTGCCGAGGCGCTGGTTCCATGCACGGCGGCAAAGGCTGCGTGCAAGGTCCTCCCACAGACAGAGCCTCACTGTGAGATTTGACACAGTTTGAGATGTTTTATAAAAGAGAACTCCATTCAATTTCCACTACTACAAACGGTGATGATTCCTTGAACACAGAAATTAAATTGAGATAATAAGAAAAAAAATTGAAAATTAAAAACTACTCCATTCCATGTTCATGACATTTTTAATACTCATCTTGCTAAGATGCAGAACAAGAACTATTGAATTTCCATTCATTAGCAGCCAACAGGATATGAATGAGTATTAACTTCAAACAAAAACTTGATTTATAACAATATCAAGTTGTGCACTTAAAAAAATAATTACAAATCATTTTTAAAAGGAAGAGTAACAGTGGAAGCAGTAATGAATATAAAACATGATTGATTAGGCTTAAAACATAACTTCAAGTATTCTATGGCATTTCCTTAGACACTTGTCTCAGCTGCTTGTGCAATACCCATCTTTGCATAGTAAAGAAAAATTGGTTAGACTCCAGCCTTATTCTGTTTCTTGAACATGCACCTATCCAGCTGTTAATTTGCCTGGCAGACTTCTCTTTTAGGAGTATCAGATCAAATCAGTGAGATCATGCAGCAGACTGGAATGAGCTACACAGTTACCACAGTTTCTTGTCCAGCTGAATAGGTAAATAATGGAGCAAATGTAGAGTGGATGCAATGGAGGCAGAGTCAACCTGGTCTTTTGGTGATGCTTTGCGATGAACAAATTACCACTAAATGGATATGCACTTCCCAAAGCACAGCAAGGGGGATGTACAAAATCAACACCTATCAAATCACTGTCTGCCAGTACAGGAAGCACTTCAGCCTGTGCCTGCTCTGGGCTGTGTTGTCACTTGTGTACACACAGGGCAGAAATTGTGTTCTTCCCACACACACAACAGCTGAGGACTGGAGCATAAATTCAGTCAAGGAATCCTAATTGCTATGAAACTGCTGGTGTAAATAAAAAAGTTACTCCAGCACTGAGCATATATACATAGTAGCTGGGGACCACTGTGGTCTGATTCAAAACATCACATCACACACTAACAATGTTGTTGTGAAATGCTTCTCCAAGGTTTATTACACAGGTAGTTTATGTAGATCCAGTTGACTTTACTTATTGTAATTTTTGATACCACTGGTGTTTCTGTTGTGGGTTATGCTTGCTTTGGAAGCAGAACTTGAAAGAAATTAGACATTGTGCTCCCAATCAAAGCATTTATAGAGAACCATAATACAGTTGGAAGTATTTTTAGTTTGTCATCAGAGAAATGTCACTAATTTAATTCTGATTAAAGCCAAAGAGGAATCTTTCAGAATAAGGTTTATAATTTATATTAATGTCAACTACCTGTGTGCAGCACCTTTAACTTATAATGTAGTAAGTGTAAATGTGATTATGTTAAAGCTGATTGAAAATATTTAATAATAACTGTAAATCAAAACCAATATATTAAGACTATTAAATTGAACATAATCATAATAAGAAAAATAACTGAAATTAGGTTTTCTAACTCACAGGAAAATGTCTGCAGCATTTTTTAATGTTTTGGCTCTTAAAGCTAACTTTGAAAATGGATTTCCTCTGAACAAAGATGCAGAAGTAGTGTAACTGGGCTTCTGTTGTTAGTAAGATACAATTTTTATATCAGATCCAAAATTACAAGTCTTTAATTCTGATTAATCATCATCAGATACCGCAATTAAATTACTTCACTAACCAAATTATTTAAGTTTGAAGTCAAGATTAAAAGGATGAGCCAGACTGTCCAGCTCTGTACTTTAAGGGAGCCCTAAACTAGACCTCTTCACAAACCTTTCTCAAGGCAGCTGCAGCCAGGTGAGCCTGGTTCCTAGGGACCAGTAGGACTGCTGCCAGGACTACACTGTAAAAATCTGTGTTTGTACAGAAGGTGTCTCTAAAAGTAATGACAACACACCTGAAATTACTGGGATTTTGCACATATTGTGATGGTAACTAGATATCAGTAGCCAAGGGTCAAAGTATTAATCTTGCATTAAACTTTGAAGAGTGACATGCATCAGAAATACAGGGAGTGAGTTAAAAAGTTCAGTCACCTTCACAAGCTGCTTCGAATGGATGGGCAGAAGGCAGCAAGACAAGAATAACTCATTCCAAGCTTTAACCTCTTTTGAGTATTTTAAGGCTTTTTTAAGTTTTTATCTTACAGGATCTAGGCAGAAAAAACCCAGTAGCTTTTCTTAAAAGAAAAAAAAGAGCTTGGCACTTCTGTGATTAGTTTGAGAGTGTGTTACTTATACTTGTATCATGGAAAAGTCTGTATAACAGCCAAAAAAAAGTAATTGAAACTTATAGTCAATACATAGATATGCATTTATACATTTTAATTGTTTTTGGTTTCAAGCATACAAACTTTAGATCACATCTGTTTGGTGTCAGAACTCCCAGCATCTGCATGCTGTTATCTGCCTTTTTTGAGCAAGCCCAGAACATCTGCTGTACAACATGCTACAGAAAAAAAGGGGAGGAAAAAAACCCAAAACCAAACTCAACATCAAAAATAGATTTACATAAAGAATAGAACCTTTTTATATGGAAATTCTTTTTCTCTCATATATATATATTTATATATAATCTGTGAAAATGATACATCAAAATCTTATTTCCATATTTACACTTTTTCCTTCTTGGAAGAATTCCATCCATAATTCATCAGCTTCCATACCCAACAGGCTCCTGTCCAAGGTGGACAGTGAGCTCAGGGAGCAGGGAACCCTCAAGTCCAGCAGCAGAATGCACTGCGTGGCTGGAAAAGCTCTTGAAGCCTAGCACTGGCTTCCCAGTGGTTTGTATTTATCAGGCTGCAGATTCTGCTTGGGGTCAGCTTGCTAACTTGGTTGTTTGTATGTGAGCCATGCAGGTTACCCTTTCAAAATTAGCTCCTCATGCCACTGGAGTTTGATAAGAAAAAGGAAGTCATGCGAACTCAAGTGAAGTTAGAGTGCCAGCAGGCTGGGAAAGAATCTTTTGCAATTCCATTGTTTTGGAACAGTTCTCTTATTGCACTTGGTCTGTGTGTCTCCTTCTTAATTTGAGAAAAAGAAAAAAACACCTGATTTTTGAAGCAGTTTGCTTGTATCACTCGTCGGTTAATGTTAACAAGAGAAAGGTGAATAGAGGAAGTATTTCCAGCTTATCTCCAAAAAGGACAGTGTTCTACCAACTCAAATCCCAACATCCCAAGTTTGTGTTTATAGTTACTGTTCTCGTGTTCTTCCATACTGATTTAGTTCCTGTGTAGCTATGGCAAAGACATCATACCCAAAATCCAGTAGTGCAAGAAGCAGCTTTTTTGAATGGCATTTCTTCAGATAGGGCCTTGCTGAGTTGGATCGAACCTTCGTTTTTTGACATTTCTTCCAGGTTGCATCAAAAGGAGATGGCAAGAGAAAAATGCAAGACATTAATCAGATATAGCAGGAACAAAGCCATTGCTAGGGTCACAGTAAAGTAAAAGGCTCACACTGACACAGTTTAACCAGTAACTTTATCAAAGGGTAACTATTTAAGGAATTTGGTTGTGTGCTTTCTTCAGCATGATAGCAAGTACAGTTTAAAGATCATGGCTGGCATACAGAAATGAATTACTTCTGTACTACTTCAAGTGGTGCTCTAAATTTGTAGAACTTTTCAGCTCCCAGTAACACGTGTGCACTAGGCCAAGAATGCACACGTCTACCTAAAGAGAATGAGTCACA
This sequence comes from Anthoscopus minutus, assembly GCA_013399455.1. Lineage (NCBI taxonomy): Eukaryota > Metazoa > Chordata > Aves > Passeriformes > Paridae > Anthoscopus > Anthoscopus minutus. The sequence goes on along the minus strand of VWYI01043760.1, from coordinate 10,205 downwards.
AGTGCTAGGAATGGCAACACTTCAGCCCACAGAGGCTTGAGTTCTCAGAGCAAGTGCCCAGCCCTGGCTACACCAGAATTTAGTTTATGTAATCCAGTGTGATAACAGTGTGTGTGCCTTTGTGAGCTCTTACCACACTATTGACCATAAATGCTGTGAGTCTTAGTAAGGTGCAAAAGACAGCTGAGACATTGCATTCGAAGGAGACTGGACAGCTTTGTCAGTTGTGTGATTAGAACTGAATGCTAACAGTGGGCAGCAAGCTGGTGACATCCAATCTCCTGCGATGTTGATGTCCTATGTCAAACAGCAAGACATTAGGAAGCAACAACAAAAGTTGGGTGCAACCTCCCCAGTATCTGGCTTTATGTGGGGCATCAAGCAAGGGGCTCATGCATTTAGTTTTACCATTGGGCATACACACCACTACCACCACCAAACCAACATGCAAGAAATACAGAACAGGAATTCATATATTCCCTAAAGCTATGGACCAACCCCTGGATTTTCAATCTTCTGCAGCCCTGCTAACCTCTACCACTGCTACAGTATTTATTCTATACATAAGGTTTAACTGGTGGTTTGAGACTAATGCAAAGGCAACTTCTTTTTGAGAGAACTTCTAGAGGCTGGTAATTCTTGAGCATCCTTGATTTTGGTTTTTTCCTTGGATGCCTGTGATTGGATTGATGAATCCTTAAGAATTGCTAGTTTCTGAAAGAAGATTACTGTATTCATCTGTCTTTTCCCCTCCAGGATTACTGTACTAATGCTGCTTTGGAATGAGGCTGACATTACCTCAGTATCTCAATTCCTTGTCCTCTAAACTACAGGTGAATTTGAGATGAGGAAATTAATTTTCAGGCCAACTTACAAAACTACCAGATAGAAAGTATGAATATTACAGAACTTGGTTAAGTGTGAGTTAAAGGCTGCTGTGCATCAGCTTCTCCTGCCAATTTCAATGGGAAAAGGACATGTCTGCTTCTCTTCCCCCCACCCTCTTCTTTTAAATACTATCTAGCATCCTTGAAGTCAAGTACTACTGATAAACAACTAATTAGTCAGTCCTTTTAAATCAACAATGCAGATGGAAAATCCAGGTGACATAACTTGTCCTTCTGCTATATGGGAAATACCATATTCCCGTTTGCTTGAAGAGGATGAGTCCTTAAAACAGACACTGAATTACATTGTTACCTGAGCTTATTTTAATTAAAGAAATGGGCTTTATAAAGTCTTAGAACATGGAACAGAGGACAGATGCTATGCTAGCTTCCCAGTACAATCTAACAAAACTCTTTTTACTTTTATCCTAGCTGTTCTTTTCTAACCTGATCTTCACTAGTGTAGTGTTCCAGTACAAACCTCATCATGCATTCTGTGATCTGTCCAAACCATGTATTTACTTATTTCCTAGTTTTATTCAGTAGAAATACAGCCTTTGAAGAACAAGATACTGACCAAACCACTGCCTTTCTTCACTTAGGATATTCTGCTAACAATGTTGTATGAGAGAGAAACATGTGAAGAACTAAAATAGGAGCCTGAAATACGGAACATGAGGTAGAGTGTCAATAAGGAAACAGTACACACATGCAAAGCTTTAACAAGAGCTGCCATCGTAGCACTTCAGAGGTGGGCAGGGAAGTGTTACCCTGCAGGAACTGAAATTCTGTTCTGATTGCCTGACCTGCTTTAAAAACTTCATCTTGAATCACCAACCATTATAATACTAAAATGAAGACAATTAGTAGTCTAACTTGAATTGGCAAATAGAACAAGTATCCCTCTTCCCAAGAAAATTACAGTAAAGGACAGTAGTAGGTGAGTAGCAGGTTCTGGATGTTTCCACCATTTATAGCTATAAGTTATAGCAATACAAGGTTCCTTCTACTATGCTTCAGTTAAATGGTAAGGGAGCAGAAGCGTCCTCTATGGAAGGACACACAGGGGAATGATGCTGCTTCCTAGTCCTTTGTTGGTTTATCTGGAGGATCTTAGAACATCAATTCCTTCTTTGCATTTAAAGTTTTTAATGCCTCTTTAAATAATGACGGTCAGCCTTTCTGTCTGTAATCCAACCAGAAAAAGGGGCTCTAACAAAAGGAAAAGTATAGGTCATTTTTAGTCCAGAAAGCATTCCATGCTACAGCACATCACTGCCTAACATGGTCATGTTTACAAAAAGCCAATATTTCAGAAAAGAAAAACAAAAAGGGCTGGATGTATTCAAGAAGTACCTTACTGCAATCTGCTGCATTCTTTTGTGAAAGGATCATGGTCATAGAGTACATTACTTACAAATATGTGCTCCTGTGTGTGATTATGTAAGTACAACACTTTATTGAAATATTTACAGATTTTATGCAAACCCATGATTTTTATCACTTCAACTAGCTAATGTTTTCATAGGCATTCCTAAAGCATGGTTCAAATGCTGAAGAAGAGCTTAAATAAATTAACTTTTGCTACAAAATTGATTAAAATTAACAAAATGAGGGACTAAAAAAAGCAACTTAAAATAAGACACTGATATCTCATTTACTCCAGTAGTTTGGGAAAAAAATGAGAAAATACCTCGCGTTTGATTCTAGCCGCTGTTTGTGCAATGATGACTGGATTTTGGTCCACAATTCGTGCTTGATGGAAATGCTAAACCTCCTTCCTCACGAAATTGCCACCAGCATTTCATTGCTTTAGCTTGTGAAAACCTTTAGGGTCTAAATGCAACCTCACAGACCAGTGTAAGACCTCAGCATCTGTTATAGCTGGGTAAGTCTTTGGTTCCTCCATTAATCTTCAATTAAAGAAAGAGAAAACCTTGCAGTTCTTTAGCTAAGAACAACTGCTGGAAATAGAATTGTGCCTACAATCAATTCTCTATCTGCCACTTCTGTATTCTGCTGTAACAAGCAGCAGCTTTTCATGTGCTTTTCCACATCACTCTTACTAGTATTATCTCTTAGCAGTGTTCTGTTACCAAAATCGCTGTTTAAGTCAGTAACAAAAGCATTAATTGACTTGTATTACTTCAGTGGCTTAGCAGAAGTGAGTGAATATATGCTAGGAAAAGAAGTGTTGGCCCCTGAGCTACTCTAATGGTAAAAATGTCCTTCCTGTATTAACCACTGTATACTGAAACCTTGCACAGACCTGCTGCACCAACATCAAGTTCTTACTGCTGTCTGAACACCAATAGATTTAAAAGTACTATGCAAGGCTCAACTGAGTAAAATCTACTTCTTAACAAGGTTTTTAACCACAGCCTTTAAGCCACCTGAAATGTCTAATAAGATTCTATATTCTGTAAAATTGTCAGTTAACATTTTCTTTCCTATTCTGTCCACACATTAACTTGATTGAAAATTAACCTTGGATTAATTCCTGAAACTGGAAGTTGTTTGTTGAGCTGATTTTTGTTTCTCTGAATTTGCATCAAGCCTTCTTTTACACTTCCCCTCCAACCCCCACCCCAGTTCATGAACAAAGTTTGCTTAGTTGCAGCTTACGTTTGATATGGACTTGACACCACAGTACCGTATGTTCATATGAACATCTGATAACCTGTGAAACAGAAATCACATCTCCCAGTTTGTAAAGCATTAGCTATCTTCTCTCATAGTTGCAGAGACTAAATATATCACTTGCTTAAAAAAAGGAAAAGTTAAAATCCCTTTATTATCCTCCTCTGTCCCTCCAGATCTATCTGAAGCCAGGTATCAGGGGTCTACATGTGCTAGCCCTCTTTCTGTACAAGCTGAAAAGCCTCTTCTGTTCCCCTCTGGCCCCCAGAAGAAACATGCACTTCAAGCTGTGAGCTAGGCCAGGCCAGTGTATTTGAGGTTCTGCTACAGAATAAACAGTTGCATCTTGCTCTTGTGAGATAAGAGCTTCAGGAGGCATTTCCAGTGCAGATCCTCTATGGGAATAACGAACTTCTTCCTTTGGGCACACAAATGACGCCAGGGTGCAAAGCTGACCACTAGTGAGAGCAGTTTGAGAAGTGTGACATATAAAGAAGAAATAATCAATTACATCTTGTATTGTTTTGTATTGAATACTCCTGTCTTTCATGCAAGTTCTCAAGCTCTGTGGCTGTTAAGAGTCAGGAGCTGCAGTGCTGATGAAAAAGGCAAAAGGTGGCCAGGGCACAAGACAGCTTGAAAAGACTCAGAGGAAGAACTAACTAATTATTTTATACTTTGATGCTATTTTGTTTTCAGCAAACTACCTTGTACAGTACAAACCTATCATCTAGGGATGCATACCCTGTTTCTGCAAAGCCTATGAATAGCTAAGTAATAGACAAATGTCTCTTAGGGTAGAAAATTCATCCAAAATAGTTAAGCTGACTTTGTTCCCCCTAACAGAATCTAGCTTGGTTAATTCCCATGGGCACCTTCCAAACAAGCACTGAGAGAAAAATGAGTGGCAGGTGCTGAGTCTTTCTGAGAACACCACCAGTGACAGGCACTGCAACAGGGAGCAATTGCCTTGTCCAGGAGAAAGGGCAAAGCCTGATTTGCTGCTTTCAGCAGGCCTGAAAGAGATTTTGAAATATTTTGCTTCTAAATGCATGTTTAATTAAGGCCAGCTGAAACTTTGAAAATGTAAGAGTCTAAATCAGAAGTAAAATATTTTCAGGTGACCTTCGAAAGTGAATTACAAGAAAAATATGACCTTATCACTAGATTCTACTTTCATAAGTGCCTTAATCAATTAGGGAATAATATTTTTTCTTCTCAAGCTCTGACATGAAATATAAATAGAGGCCACAGAAAATTTTCTTTGAATTGTCATTATTACTACTTATTTTCCTTGGAGAATTATGGCTTATTGTTGTATCATGGCTTAACCTTGATTCATGTTATTGAAAAGAAACAGCAACTTTAAATGCCATGAGAAATCACTTGTACTTAATTACTTCCATGATCTGTTAGGCTATAAACACTGATTCTAAAGGGAGATCTTTTTTACCAAATCAGACCACGCATGTGGGCAGAATGGACACTACAAAAGGGTAGGAATTAAGTACCTTTGTACAAGACTCTCTGCTTTAACAGTCCCTAGTGGAATGACTAATCTACTAGTTCATAGTTACAAAACACATCAAACTAGAATGGGGAGAGAAATGCTTTCATCCTTCAGGAAACAGCTCAAGATTTCAAAATGGTCTCTCTAAAACCCGAGTTTGGGGTTTTTTTTAATTGTGTATCAATAATAATAATAACAATAATAATCAGTAACCACAAACAAGATAAGTCTGCTATTCCTGAGTCAACTATGTCAGTCAACACAGCTGTTCCTGAAAACTACTCTGCTCTTTCCACCACTGACCATTTACATGACATCGCTTGTTGTCAAAAAGTTGAGCAGTTTGAAAGTACTACTACATTCAAAATAACGCATGTATCTTTTTAACCAATGTGATCAGCTTCTGAGAACAATCCTACTGACTGGAGGTGAAAAAAAAATTTGTTCCTTAAGTGTTAATTTGATTTTCATGAATTCACCTAATTCTTTTATTGTTATTCAACTTTGCACCCTGATAACATTTGCTCTTTTCAAATCCATTTCCTCTGCTTGTTTACTGCATGTGTAATTTCTTTTCTTGTTCAAAGCAGTTTGTTAGAGTCTGGGGAACTCTTGTAGCAGGAACTCAAAATTGAGTGATGTAAGCAAGAAATAGAAATGCCAGAGCCACCGAGGAGAAGACATGCGGCATTGCTTACTTAAAGCCCCATCCTGTCCCCCCAAGGACAATAGCTGCTACCAGGATGGCACCAGCGATGGAGCCTATTATAAGATTGGTGGCACTAGGACCTGTGATAAAGGATTAGGGTAAGACAGACATAAGAACCAACGACTTCATTCACATTATGGGAAGCATCTGAAGGGAAGTCAAACAATTCAGGGAATACAGACAGCACACAAGGTGATGCCTCTCGACAGTCTCAACAAGCTCAACTTAACTTACTTTTCTTTAACAATAGGAACAAAGCTGTTGGTCTCTGCATTGTGCTATGCTGACTTCTACCATAGATAAAAACCTAGTATTAGACAGTGAATTCCATTGTAATTTACTCCATTACCTGTTGCATGAACAGTCAGCTGAGGACACTAAGGTAGTTGTGAATAATACCTTAACTTAGAGGGAAAAGTATGACTGCTGTATGTTTTAAGACTACATAAAATGAGAAAGAAATAAAAAATCAAAAAGCCCTCTCTTTATTCATGGAGCACCTGAAAGGTGTAGATTTTTTCTTTTGAGCTGAGAGCATCTTGCACCACTTACTCAGAGTCCAGACTCTACAGTTACATCAATGCTAAATTTACAGTTGTTTGACAAAAGCAAAGGATTATATAATAGGGAATGACAGTTGAAATAAAAGTCTATTTCCACTAAGCTTTCCAAACATCAAAGCATCTCTTCATCATCCTCAAGAAGCTACTGAACAACAAAATGGGGAAGGGTGGAGCAGAAAAAAAGAGCAACAAAAAAAAGCACAAAATATGTTCGCGCAATTTTCTGAAGAGGGCAAGAGAACATCTAAATAAGATAATAATAATTGACCCTTAAGTGCTCTGTTTACACAGGACAGAGGAAAACTGACAATAGGCTTGAGTAACATTTGCTCTGTACAAAAACTTCCTATTGCAGTCTTTGATGTAAAACACTGCATCTGAACTCAAGGCAAAATAAAAGCAACTCGACAGTTCTTCTGCAGCATACCACACACTTTTACTTTACCATTTTGATATTCAGGAATAGCCTTCAAAACCAGTTCTTACCTCTTATCCCACTCTCTCCAAGCCAACACTTTTATACAGCAATTCAAATTTCCTAATTAATTATTCTGAAACTGAATTTGGAAAACTATCACACAGCTAACATAAGGAAGAGAGAGGAGCAGCCAGAGAGCAGCAAAGAAAGAGCAAGGGCACCTGCAACAACTGAAAGTTTTCAGCTGTTAGGTCAGCATCACAAAACCTCCTGTCCGGCCCCACACACTGCAATAATCACTTGGCCTAAGTTTTAAAATTTAATGTGGCCACCTAACTTTACTGCCTCCACTACATGTTTCTCACCTCAGTGCTTCTGGAGATTCTGATTAGCTGAAAAGAAAACCAAATGGCTTCCTGCAGTTCCTACACAAAGAGTATTCAGGAATATAAATAAAACACTTGGACTGAAGAATAATACAGAGAACTTTACAGATGAACAGTGCACAAATATGACAACAAAAATCAAAAGGTAATTTTGCACAATTTGGAAGAATGTATCTTATTTGGATGTACCTTTAAGACACAGCTGTCTCAAATTAACAGGAGTGAGCATGGTGGAGGGCAAGTGCCAGCCTGGAGGCATGATGGTTCCAATTAAGGCTTGCTTGCAACAGCAGCCTAATGAGCCACCATATCTGACTGAGATCTATGATTTACTTTGGATTTCATCAAATGATCTCAAAGAACAAAAGACTGAAAACACAGCAAGTGTTTACTGTAATAAATTTCATTAGCATTTTTCAAGGCTTAAGCCAATTTCTTTCTAGCCATAGAATGCCATCTTCTCACAAGAGAGGTACAGTGATTAATTGATAGTAACATAGTCATAAATTAGATAAAGATGTGCCAAATCACTTTTTACATCACTCTTCTCCCTATGTTTTTTAGTTGTTAAATGCCCAGGGATGTGTATCCATCTAATACTGTACATCTAATCACCAAACAGCAGCTTACTCTTTCAGTAAAGAAAGTAAGTATTGGTTTTATTTGCTATAAATATTAAATAAGTCAAGCAATTTAAGCAGAAAATGATAATATATGAAGCAATTATGGTCATGTAATAGAAAAGTATAAATATAAAAAAAATCAAGCTTGTAGAACAGGTTTAGTATGACTAAACTGCAACCACTTGTTTGTGACACTGGAATACTCCAAATGTTGAATCCCAGTTTCAAAATACAGACATCTAAGAGGATCACTGATAAGCCATTTTAAGACAGACTGTGCACATAAAAGTACTCAAAATAAGATTACTTTTATGTGTTATACCTTACTGTAAGGATCTATGCCTTATGTTTTATTAAGCATTACCAATTAAATCATATTATCATTAAACCAGAATTTTGCTACCAGTAAAGGGACATTTATGAAGAAAAATAAAAATCCATATGTTTCAGCTCAATAAGCCTCTCTAGTCACTGAACTCAGATACTTGACAGACCAGAAGAGGAAGGTTTTAATAACCACCATACTGTGGGATCATTCTCCATGCAGACTATCACAAGACGCAACACTTTGGAACATTTGTTCTTTCCACCAGACTACTGCTATAACCTGCAGACACAGATTTATCAGGAGGAAACTCCTGCAGATAACTGCCTGGCATACCTCCTTTTCCTAAAAGGACACTGCTCTGGCATGCCTATCCTACCATCCCTGGCCATCTTTTAGGACCCTGATGCAAATCCTGCTAAAGGTGTTGAAACAGAGCACACCTGTAACTTCAGTAGATTTTAGACTATTCCCTAGATGTTCATCGTCATGAAATAGATTCTAAAACAACAAATACACACCATTTGAAACTCTGCCAGTATTAAAAGAGGCAAGTTTACTGCAGACTATCCTGCAGGTAACAACAACTCTGGTGATTTCATGTATTTTCTTGCCTGTCACTTTGCCAGCCAAATCCTGTGGTTTAAGTTATCAAAGCTAAAAGTATGCATGTTGGTATGGAATCTGGAAAAAAAAAACCTACTGCACCATTTTGTCCCCCATGATTCCTGAAATGAGTTCATAAAGCATTAAGTAACTAAAGTTATTTCAGCACTTTGAACAAGCATTTACAATTTGCAAGTGAAGTGGTGAGGAAGGAGGAAGGACAGGTCCTGGCATCAGGTTGTGATGATCACACCCTCCCCTGCAGCCACAGCACAGTAACAGCCAGCAGGGCCCGAGGTGTTAGGAACAAGAGAGGGAATTTGCATTCCCTATGTGCTTCCTATAAACCAACAAAAAATAGCAGTGGCTGGCCTGAAATGCACATTTATAGCTGAAGAAACCAGAGGACAGAGAAATATTGGTGAGATGCAGGAAAAAATAATGAAAAGAAACAAAAAGAATGAGTCAGGTAGCGAGCGATAAAAGCAGAGGAGAGATGAAGAAAAGCTGGTATTGGTACAGGAGGATACAGGAGCAAGAACAAATGGTCAGGGGCACTGGTCAGAGCTGTGTGGCTTGAGACAGCAGGTGAAGGAGGAGATAAATAGAAGGGAACAAGGCAGAATGTAAGCAAAAGGCAAGTGGTCCTCAACTTGTAGGTAAATTTTCTGCTCCAGAATCTGTCTCCCAAACTTCTACAACTTTCAGTCTTTAGTTTAGCAAGCATTTGTAAAAGCTACCAGTAAAACGGATGTGATCTTTCTCAAGGAAATGACCTATTACCTTCTTCCTTCTATTTGTTTTCTAATAATTGCCCTCTGTGAATGCAAAGGTGTTCTCTGTGAACTCTTTTGAGAATCTTGGATCAGTTTCATGTATGGACAAGTTCCTAGGGCTGAAGACTCAGACACAAAAAGTGCTGCCTCACTGGACTACAACTGTGTGAGAATGCCTTTGCACTCAGCCTGATTAGAAATCACAGACTGTTCTGCTAATGAGTCCCCCTTCAGAGTGGTGCCAATTATCACCTGTCAGATGTCATATACAGAACTAGAAACACGGAGAAGTTGGAAACCTCAGAGTAGCAAAATAGCAGTCATATCTGTAGTTTGCACACTGAATGCAGAATGAAGACAGCTCTTATTATGGGCCTTATATGTGCATATATACATGAACACAAATTATATAAATCATAGTCATTGTTAAAAACTAGGTCCTGGGATAATATTTAGGATTACCATCTCCTAAAACTATGAAAAGACAATAAAAATTGCTCATACGTATTCTTTATACGTGAATACTACACTCCAGCACGGTGCTATCTTGAGGTAAGAGAATCCTAGCAACAGAACCTTCAGAAGCTTTATTGCACAACTACCTGTCTGTATGACTATCATCAGCTTTCATCTACCTAGCTTCATCATTAGACTAAAAGCCCTGCATTTAATCAAACAGTTCACATTACTCAGTCTATTTTGAAAAATAATCAAGAAATCCCATTTTTTATTCCTTTTCCTTCTTTTTTTTTTAGTTTTGTT
>VWYI01043756.1:18648-59453 GCA_013399455.1 Anthoscopus minutus | reverse complement strand
TTTCCTCCAGGTTAGAAGGAAATTCTTGTGTTTTAATTTATGCCCCCTTTTTCAAGTACCACTCAAAACAGCCTCTTCTCACTCTCCAAGTATTTACAAACATTAACAAAATCCTCCCAAGTCTCTTCTTCTCCAGGCTGAACAATCTCAGATCTCAGCCTTTTCTCATGGGAGAGATGCTCCACTCCCTTCATCATCCTCATGGCCTTTGATAGACTCTCTCCAGTGTCCTTGTCTCTCTTTTACTGGGAAGCCTGGAATGGGACACAGATTCCAGGTGTGGCTCCTCAGTGCTGGGTAGAGGGCACAGATTCAGGGCATTAGAGAATCACAGAATGGTCTGGCTTGGAAGGACCTTGAATATCCCTTCCTTCCAACCCCCTGCCATGGTCAGGGACACCTTCCACTATCCTAGGTGCTCCAAGCCCTGCCCACCCTGGCCTTCAACACTTATGAAGACAGGGCAGCCACAACTTCTCCAGGCAACCTGTGACTGTGGTTCATCACCTTTTCAGTAAAGAATTTATCTCAATCTCCCATCTATCCCTGCCCTCTGGCAGTGGGAAGCCATTCCCTGTGTCATGTCACTCCATGGCCTTGCCCAAAGTCCCTCTCCAGCTCCCTTGGAAACCCTTCTGGCACTAGAATTGCCTATAAGAGCTGCCTAGGGTCTTCCCCTCTCCTGGCTGAACATCTCAAACTCTCTCAGACTGCCCTCATAGCATAATTTTTAAATTTCTTTAAACACTTCACCCAAGCTGGCATTTTCTGTGGGTGTCACAGGCAGCTCCTCGTTCCTGGTGCAGCGATGAGAGAACCACCAGCTTTGCACTTGCAGTGACACAATTGCCACTGCTGCTACCTGGCATTTCCATGCTGCCAGGCTCAGCTGAAGTGACAGTGTTGGAAAGACAGTGTAAAAGAGAAAGAAGAAAGATGACAGCTCCTTAAAAGCCTTGTACAAATAGGACAGTACTTGACATAATGCTGTTCCAAAATCAGTCACTTGGACTCGATCTGCAAGGCTTGCAGAAAGCTGCTTGTTGACTGGATTTTGCTGGGAAAGGTGGTTTGATTTGGCTCCTCTGGGTTTAACATCCTGAGTGAAGCCAGGCAGATGGCATCAGTAAAAAGCAGCTTCAGCTGAGAGGAAATAGAGCTGAAGAACAGAGATTTGTCTGAGAGGATCTGGCTGCAGAATTTTCAGCTGCAAATGGACATAAACAGGGATTAAAAATAAACACTTTGTTGGACTGAACAGAAGACCACCAGTGAAGCATGTCCCAATGACCTTCATCTGTGTATTACAAAAAGAAATTGTATCATTTTGTTATTTCTCTAAAGGTTCTGTTTGCCTGGCCTTGTTCTTTAAATGGCACCAGTTAAATACCCAGGGATTTGAGATCTTCCTTCTCAGCACCACTTTCTGCTCTGTGACAGAGTACAGGCCAGTTGGCCCATCATTGCACCACCTGAGCATGAAGACTTATTTGACAAGAAAGTAAAATGAATCATGCTCTGGAATTTTCAGACTTCCTCGGCCCACTGGGATGAGATACTCAGGGAAGAACCACAAGTCAGGTGAAATCCTACGCCAAAATGACAGCACCACCTGAATTTTGAGACCTTCCAAGATCTCTGTAATACATTTGGTGCACACTCTGACCACTGAGGCTCCCCAAAAATCAGGTCTTATCAATAAAGGAGGTGATGCCATCTCCCTGAGCAGTGCAGAAGAGCAGCCAGCTGGAGCTACTACATTACACAAGTGATAGTGAAAATCATGGAATCATTTGGGCTGTAAAGACCTTTGAGGTCACTGAGTCCAACCCTTCCCCCAGCACTGCTAAGGCCACCACTAAGCCACGTCCCCAAGTGCCACATCAACACATCTTTTAAATCCCTCCAGGGATGGTGACTCCACCACTTCCTTGAGCAGCCTGACAACCCTGTGGGTGAAGAAATTTTCCCTAGTATCCAATCTAAACCTCCTCTGGTGCAACTTGAGGCTGCTTCCCTCTCATCCTGTCCCCTGTGAGGTGTTCTCACTATGAGTTGCTCTTTGCTGAATATGTTGATTTTGCTCTGATATAAACCAAGGCTTCTCCCACACCCTGCAGGGATGCTTCCCTCTAAGAAGACTGAAACTCTCCATCTGTTTTCTCAATTTTCCCTTCCCTAGACTGCAGAAATGTCTAAACCAGTTGTAGACAGCCAAGAAAGAGTTTCTAGTGATTAACATGAAGAGATACCTGGAGCTGGACTTTTGGAATGGTTTGGGAAACCCTTTTCATTGCTGTTTTCCAAAACAATCCTTCAAGATTTCTAGCTCCAGGGAATCTTTGGGATCAGTCCAGGCATGGGTGATAGATGGACCTAAACGAGCTGAGGATTGTTGATACCAGAACTATAAAAAAATGAGAACATTTGAGTAAAAAACCCTCAGATCAAGTGCACTTCCAATTAGGAAGATAATTAGGAGATAAGATAGCAGCAGACAATCAGGGTAATTTCCAACTCTTGAGGCCCTGGTACAGGTTTCCCAGGGGAGCTGTAGCTGCCCCAGTCCCTGGGAATGTTCCAGACCAGGTTGGATGGGGCTTTGAGCAACCTGGGATAGTGGAAGGTGTCCCTGCCCGTGGCAGGGGGTTGGACAAGATGATATTTAAGGTCTCTTCCAACTCAAACCAGTCCATTTTTCCATCATAAAGGGATGTTATAATGTTGACCTGGATCAATTCCTCTGGTCATGTTATGAGAAAGGAAATAGATTCCCAGGGTGCAGCAGGGGAAGCATTAAACCAGGGGTGACTACATGGAATATTCTTAAATAATGGAGAAAATTTCATAAATAACCAGTGCCAAGTAAGGCAGAGCTGTCTTCTGACCTCACAAGAGGACAAAGAGAGGGCCCTGGTTTTGCTCAGGCAGAGATTGGAGGTCTCCCTGAGCTCTGAGTAGCCCTGGATGGAAGAACCTGAATTTACCTGGATCCCCTGTGTCAGCAAGAAGCAATAGGCACCCTCTGCAGGACTCATCTCCCTCCAGGGTCTCTTCCAGAGGGCGGATGAGATCACCCCCTCATTTCTCAGAGCAGCAACAGCTGATTAAAAATTCAGCTCTTCTGTGGTCTCCCATCCTCTCTGCCTGTCAGTTTACAAACATGCCAGGCCTCAGCAGCGCTAAGCAGCACTAAATCATCTGTGTGGGAGAGGGCTGCGAGGGAAAACCAAATACCTTGTGGGGCACAAGAGGGAAAAATAAAAATACTCCAAGTCTTGCTGACACCTCCACCACCTTGCAGAAACCTCTTCTCCCTCAGGGCTTCAGCCTCCCCACCTGGGGAATACTGAGGTCAATAATTTGTGTACCTCGCCGTGCTAAATAAGCGCTTCCAAACCCACAGAGCGAGCAGCTCTTGCCTCATTGACGTCAGGAGCTGGGAATGGGAGGCAGGAAAAGTGCTGGGACCTTCAGGCAAGTGTCTTCTTCATAGTTGGGGAGCGATTACGCTGCACATTTAATTGCTTTGATATGTATTTGTCTTACATGAATGCAAGACCCAAGCTAATCTAATCGGCTTATTCGCTGACAATGGACCCTAAGCTGTACATAAATGACCATTAAATTATTAGCTATCAGAGAGATTTGCAATTGGGTTTGGAATGGGAAAGAAAATGAGGGCTTGGAGAGGCAATTATTATTTCTTATTTTTCTATTTTTTTTTTTTAATTTTTTTTAAAGAACCCTTATTATCTATACAGGAGTCTTGCTCAGGAAACAAGTGTTCCCATTGGAAAATCAATAATGGGGCTGCTGTGATAGCAGCAGAAATCTGTTGAGTTTCAATTAGTGCTTGGGAGAGGCTGATCCTCTTCCCTGAGCCTGTCACTTGCTAACACCAGGGAAATTTTGGGGCTTTATTTATTGTTTGGAGAAATTGGAACTCTCAGCAGTAAGAATTTGGAGCAGCAATAATTGCTATCATGATCTGCAGTTAACCCCATCTCTGTTTTATTGTCTTTTTTTTCACTTGGACTTCTGAAGATGCCTGAGACCATGAAAGATTTTGAAGTGTTCTGTGATAAATGCATCAGTAAGGAGATGGGGGCTGTAGTCTGCTGCTCTCAAAATTTGAGCTCGCTCCCTGCTGCATCTCGACATAAGACTTGGTGGTTTCTTTGGCTTGTGCTCAGATTTTGCAATTAAATATTTATACAGCACCTGAAGCACAGAGGACTTGATATGTGGTGGAAAGCTGGTTTATACAGTTGAAACACAGAGTATCCTGAGATGTTGCCTTGAGTCTTGGTCACCTTTTATTTGGCCATGTCCACCTAACCTGCCTTCCCAGGCTCAGCTGAAGCTGGAAAGGTCCAGCAAGAAAATCAAAGTGAGAATCCATATTTGTGGACTATTTGATAAAACCACACAGCAAACAGAAAAGGAGGAATAATCCTCCTTTCCTCAGAAGGACACAAGGTCAGCCAAGTGTATCCCAGGCATTATTTTGTAGGACATTTATGTGAATTGTTCTTCTTTTCTTGCCTCCTTGACAAACTCTGCCAGTTTTCCAAGGATGAAGGCCCTTCAGGATACCAGATTATCTCACATCCTTCATGTCCTCTCACAGACTGACCCCTGATCCTAATGCCCTCTGGTGAAACCCTCAACTGATGCACCTTATAGATCTTCTCTCTCCACAGCTTTATACTCAACCTGCTTTTTTGCTTCCCTCCCCAAATACTTTTTCTCACAGGTCAATCTTTCAGGTGTGAGCAGATGCTCCTTGCCCTCCTGTGCAATGGGCAATGACCCCAGTTGCCCTTTGACCAACTCTGCTGGCTCACTTTGCAAAATTCTTGGGCAGGCAGGGCAGCCCTTAGGAAGAGATGGAAACCCTGCTCTCCTCTGCTTTGCTCAGTAGAAAATGGGGGAATTTTGCACTTGTGAAAGGAATAAACCTTTGTTTTAATCAACAAAGTCACACAGGTAGGAACAGGCTCACTGCAAGAGTTTTTAGGCATCTTGGCACATTCAGGAAGAAATGAACCCAAAGCAGAGCTGTGGAGGAACAAGAGATGCTGTATAAGGGGGGGACAGGATCCATGTCACCAACCTGGCATGGTGCTGGCTACAGACAGGGGCTGGGCCTCAGCTCTGAGGTAACACACAGGTCAGCTCTTCTTGATGGTGATCCAAGCCAGACCGTCAGGGTGGGTGGAACAGTCATGATTCAGGAGAGGTCAACTTCTTCATCCCTTCTCAGCTTGGAGAAGCATCTGGGGACAACTCCTGGTGACCTTTCAGTACTTAATGTGGGCTTATAAAAAAGAGGGAGAGTGATATTTTACACAGGCAGATGGTGAAAGGACAATGAGGAATGGTTTTAAACTAAAGGAGGAGAGTTTTAGATCTTATGTAAGGAAGAAATTCTTTACTCACAGGGTGATGAGGCCTTGGCACTGGTTGTCCAGAAAAGCTGTGGATGTCCCAGGCCTGGAAGTGTTCAAGGCAAGGCTGGATGGGGTTTGGAGCAGCCTGGAACTGTGGAAGCTGTCCCTGTCCATGGCAGGGGCCTGGAACTCAATGATCCTTAAGGTCCCTTCCAACTCAAACCATTCCATTATTCTTTCCATTGATCTATGAGGGTTCCTGCTTGAGCAGCTTTCAGGAGATTCTTAGATACTCAAAGTCCAGTAAAGAATTCCAGGGTTGGAAACTCGTTCAAAACTTTGTATATGCACTTCTTTTTACATAAGAAAAATCAAAGAAAAATCCCTGTCATATGTTACCACTTGGTGGATTGACATGGAAGTTCCTGATCCTCCAGTGCTCCTCATGGAATAGATGTTTGGGAGAAGGGAATATCAATATCATTTCACAGGAAGTTTATCAGTAGAGTTCTGACAGTTTATCAGTAGAGTTCTGAATTTCCTACTTCAGACAATGATTTGTCTATTAGAAGGTTCTTGAATACTTAATTATTAATATAAATTATTTAAAAACACTGCAGGATTCATGGATACACGCTGGAGTAAGGCACACCCCTACCGTTGCAGTGTGTCTGACAACTGCAGAAATGTTCAGTATTTTTTAAATAGCCCTGAATTTATGAATGGGTGAATTTTACAGTTCACTACAACTTACTTTTCTCTGGTTTTAGACAATGTCAGAGCAAGGGATTCCTTTATTCCATGCCAGTGACTTAAAATTTGGAATCATGACTAGGATAAGGGGACTGTTATTGTGAAGTACGGGTCTGCACTTCGAGCTCCCCAGACATAGATTTGCTTATTTTGTGACTTGCTTTAAGGCAGTTCAAAAATTTCCAGCTGAAAGAATCTTGGTGGAAAAGGTAGATTCCAAAGAGATAAAAACTCCACGTGAATTTTTGACAGAGTGGTTGATTATTTTTTAATCTTCAGAAAAACAAACAAAATCAAAATATTTAATATTCTTCTTCTTCTAAAAAAGAAATACTTGCCTTTTATTTTTATTTCTTTTAATTTGAAAGGATATTCCATTTAGATATTCTTTCTTCTGTGCTGAGGAAATCCACTATAAAGCTTGAAAACAACATGAAGAAATTCACTGTGGGTGGAAGACAACATTCACTTAAACGTGGCTCATTTGTCTGTTTGTTTTCCATTTTCAGTCAGGTGATTTTCTTTTATTTTTCTTAGTTCCATTTAAGATCTGCCTCCAACTTATTCATTTATTTGCTTACCTTGAGGAATTGGCAACGAAAATGGAAAACCTGTTATTCCCACATCTCAGTTTAGGAAATAGTATATCATGAATGCTGCCTTGAGGGGTCCAGAAATTGCTCTAGATCTCCAGATAACATTTTAATATAAATGAGAATAAGCAACAGACTAGAACTAAATCTAGGGTAACAGACAGAAATAACCCCTAGAATAGTAGTAGTAGTAGTAAATAATAATAATAATAATAATAATAATAATAATAATAATAATAATNGGAATTGGCAACGAAAATGGAAAACCTGTTATTCCCACATCTCAGTTTAGGAAATAGTATATCATGAATGCTGCCTTGAGGGGTCCAGAAATTGCTCTAGATCTCCAGATAACATTTTAATATAAATGAGAATAAGCAACAGACTAGAACTAAATCTAGGGTAACAGACAGAAATAACCCCTAGAATAGTAGTAGTAGTAGTAAATAATAATAATAATAATAATAATAATAATAATAATAATAATAATAATAATAATAATAATATTGAGAATTTTGTCCAGAGAAGCTGCGGCTGCCCTATCCCTGCTCAAGGCCAGGATGGATGAGTTGTGAACAGCCTGGTTTCGTGGAAGGAGCAAATGTGAGGCAGACATCTTTCATGGGCATGAGGACATGACTTTTAGAATCAGAGAACAGAATCATAAAATGGCCTGGGCTGGAAGACACAGATCATCTCCCTCCAAACCCCCTACTATGGGCAGGGACACCTTCCACAATCCCAGGGTGCTCCAATCCTTGTCCAGCCTGGTCTTGGACACTTCTAGGGATGGGGCAGCCACAGCTTCTCTGGGAAATCTGTTCCAGGGCCTCCCCATCCTCAAAGGGAAGAACTTCTTCCTAATTTCTCATCTAAAGCTACTCCCTTTCAGTTTGAAGCCATTCACCCTTTTCCTGTCACTCCTGGCTCTCTTAAATGGTCTTTCTCCATCTTTCTTGCCAGCTCCCTTCAAGTACTGGAAGGCCACAATTAGGCCATCCCAGAATCTCCTTTTCTCCAGGCTGAACAAACTCAATTCTCTCAGCCTTTCTTCACAGCAGAGCTTCTCCATCCCTCTGATCACTTGGTGCCTCCTCCAGGCTCCTCCAGCAGCTCCATGTCCTTCCTGCGCCGGGGAACCCAGAGCTGGATGCAGCTCTGCAGGTGGGGTCTCACCTGAGAGGAATTGCCCCTTCACCTGCTGCCCACCTCCTTTGGATTGGCTTTCTGGGCAGCAAAGGCACATTGAGGAAACACCTTCCCCCTCTGGCTTTCGGGAAGAGGAATATTCCCTACTGACTTTGTTGAAAAGTTTGCTGCAAATACATCAAACCAGCTTAGGGCTGGAGTCTGGGGCTGGGTTTGGAGCAGGGCGCTTTGTCAGGCTGAGCACGCTCTGGAAAGGTGCCCACAGGGGGATGGCAGCCCCTTCTGCAGCTTCATTTGTCTGTGCTGACAAACGGCTCCTTAAGTGACAAACAGGCTCCATCCCAGCATCTCCCCCACGTGAGGATAACCAGGCAGCTAAGGGACAGAATAATCTCTTTGTCTTCCTTCCCTATGGGCAGGGGATGGAACTGGCTAAGTCTGTGTCTGTATCTTTCTTTTTTATTATTATTATTTTGTCTTTTCTTTGAACAAGCAAAGATGGTTAAACTCAAATGACAGACTAGTACGAATCCTAGTCCTTTTTTACATCAGCTAATTGTTCACTTGTCACCTTGTCCACAGCATTTTTTGGTACAGGGACATGTTTTTGCAGGGGTTCTTTCAACCATTTATCCCTGCCCTGAGCACTGATGGCTCTCTCAGCCTGGGACAGGGACCCAGCTGTGTCCCAGACAGGGTTTATATCTAAACCAGCTCATCACAATCTACTTTGGCATCCTCCCTGTCAGTTTTTTTCTGCACTGGAGACATTTCCACCAGGCATCCAACAGTTTCCACGTGTTTCACAGTTATATTTAGCCAAAAAGTATCTGACTCAACAAGTAAGAAAGATTGCTCTTCACAGGTACATATTATTCTGATGAAGATAAACACTGAAAATCAGTATAAAAACTATTGTCCCAAATTCCCTTGCAAGTTGCTAAAAAACATAACTCAAACCCAAACTACTTTTGTGGCCTAGGGTTGTGCTTAGAATATTTTATGAGCTCAGGCTGATTTGGGTTGTCATCTGGTTTAGTGATCAGCCTTTCCTCTTAAATGTCAGTCCCATGCAAGCAAATCCTAGAGCCATTTCTCCTTTCTCTGCTGGAAATTAACATCCAAACACCGTTTTAAATATGCTCTGGTGAACTTTTTCTTCACAGATTTGTCTAAATCCGTGTCAGTGGAGAGACATCCACTCTGCAAAACGGGAAAGGTGCATCACCAGCTCCTACCAAACACCTGTGTAGAGCTTATATGTCAATATGAGCACATTTGACCAAAATAAAAGTCATGCTTGTGTTCGAATGTGGGACCACTGCTACTACAAGGCCATTTGTTTGCAGGTATTGGGTTGCATTTTTCTTCCAGTTGTGCATCACTATCAGGTTCATATCTGTGAAATGTATCTGCGAAGACACAGATATCTGGGAAACCCAGGAGATGAGTCATGCATTGTTAAATGGTATAATCTATAAATTTCTGTCCTGTCTATGCCCTGCCTCCTCAGAACCTCAAGGAAGGCAGAGAAGAAAAGGGTCTATGTCCCAAAACCTTTACAATGTGCAGGATTTGACACCATTAACTGGCTTCAACACCATCATACATGTAAAAATATTTTGGCTGTGCTATTTGACTCAATATTTTAGTGACATGAGGAAAGACATGGTGTCTTCCAAGTTTTCTGTGCAGCTTGAAGCAAACCAGCTTACTGAGCAAAAAGAAAGTGGATTCAGGGAAGGAATATGCAGCTGGATTGAATAGCATCTTCTGAGTGTCTTCCAACTATTTCAAGCCATTGCTACACTCCTGTGGATTTGCTGATTTTGTGAGTTCGAACATCCCTGGGGATCTGTATTCCCATTTCACTAAGCCTTTAAAAGATCCTGGGCTTTTTTTTTTTTCCAACAGGGTTGCACTGGAGTTGGGGATAAAGTCATAGAATCTTAGAATAATCAAGGTTGGAGAAGACTTGTGAGGTTGTCAAGTCTGTAGCAGCTGAAGGAAAACCAGGGTGCTGCTTGGGACAAAATATCCTGACACAATTGTTCCCATGTCCCTACACACCAGTAGAGCAGAAGAACAAGGCTGTGCCTGCCTTTGTGTGAAAGATTTCTGTGTCCCTTGATATGGGATACATTTCTCACCCCCTGCTCCAAATAAAGCAATTTAAAATGAAGTCTCCTCTGCTTTCTCCTGTCTCCAGCACCAATGGATGCCTCAGCGTGGGCTTTAGCCTTCTCTGCTGATCCCAGACTTACCCCAGTGGATCTGGCACTCACTTGTTCCAAATGGCTTGTGAGGAGAGGAATGGAAAGACAAGGCTTGAAATTAGCAATATCTGACTCTAAATGTGGGTTTTGATGTAAAAACGCTATTAGAAAGAAAGGACAAAAAAAAAGAAAAACAAGCAAACAAACATGGTTCATTATGTTCTAAATGAGACTCTGGACAGAGTAGCCTTCTTCGAGGGAAATGTAGAAAGAAAATGTCATTTATGGGGATGGAAAGGACACATCCAATCAGCACAGAGGCTTTTAGACTGTGTTGCCAAGACTGATCAAAGTGAGGCAGAATTAGGGATCTGGAATTGGCCCTGAGGTCATCTGCTCCCTTGACACCTTTCCGGACCATGATTTATCTCTCTGCCTCAGTCTCCTCAGGTCTATGTTTTCCAAAGCAGATAAACATCTTTTGCCTGCATAAAAGGTACATTATTGGTTCTGACATGCCTCTTGGATTGCCTTCCAGATTTTCCAACACCCTCCAAAGGCTATGCCTAAACCCAAAACTTCTCAAACCAGAGGGGGAGATGGTTTCTAGAGTTTATGTTCTCCTTGGGTATGATGGAGAATACCTTTGAGTGTAAATGGTCTTGCTTTCTGTTGAAGTATATAATGAAAATAATGAGTCAGGTTTTATTCAAACCCTCATTTCTAGCACTAAAGTGGGCTATAAAACTTAAATGTCATTCAAAATAAGAACAAAAAAAAAAACAGAAGAGAAAACCCATATGAGAGTCACACTGGTTGCATATTTTGAGGTTAACATGACATGACTGTGTCTCTTAAGCTCATTTAAACATTTAATTTTGTTCTCTTGTTCCGTCCCTGAGTACATATGGATTTCACAGAGGTTTAACAGGACAGAAGAAAGTTACCCATAATTGAAACAGGCTTTATGCACAAGTCACGATGTTGTGTTCAACACTCAGAGGGAGAAAAACTCGTTCTTTCTGGCTGAAGTGACTTATTTTCAGATTAAGGGAAACAGCTGTGAGAAGAGACAGAAATGCTCCTTAGAAGAGCACCACCAACAAACAGTTTGCTGAAATCTGTTCAAAGACATTCATCTCAGAACCTTAGAATTAATAATGCAGAGTAAGTAGAGAAGGACTCGTGCAGCATAAAAATCATAGAATGGTTTGGATTGGAAGGGACCTCAGAGATGATCCAGTTCCAAGCCCTGCTTTGGCCAGGGACACTTTCCACTAGACCAGGTTTCTCAGGTACCCATCCAGCCTGGCCTTGAACGTCTCCTGGGATGGAGAGTCCACAATCTCTCTGGGCAACCTCTTTTGAGGTCTAATGAGCCTTATAGTAAAGAATTTGTTCTTAATGCCTATTCTAAATAAAATCTATCTTGGTTCCATTTAGGACCAACTCCCCTTGTCCTGTCACTTCTTTCCCTTGTTCTAAGTCCCTCACTAGCTCTCTTGGAGCATCTTGGGGTGCTGGAAGAGGCTCTGAGATCTCCCTGGAGCCTTCTCCAGGCTGAGCAGCCCCAGCCTGTGTCCAGAGCAGAGGTACCCCAGCCCTGTGATCACTTTAGCGGCCTCCTCTGGACTTGGCCCAACGAGCTGATCTTCCTGTGCTGGGAGCCCCAGAGCTGGATGCAGCACTCCAGGTGAGATCTCCAGGACCAGAGCAGAGTGGAAGTGGAGAATCCCCTCCCTCTCCTCCTGGCTGTTCTGCAGCCCAGGATCCAGGTCATGGCTTTTCAAGCCATCCCTGCACCTGCAGAACTTCTGAGCTTTGCTGGAACCTCTGCAGAGTCTTTCTGAACACGTGCAGCAGTGAAGGATGAGTTGTGTGCTGGTACCACCTGGCTCCAGAGCCAGGCTCGTCCCAGCCGCTCTCCGTGATTTATGGCAGGAGGCAGAGATAAGTTATCTGATAAATGACTCCTCCATTATCATAAACAGATGTGTCCCAGCATAGATTATAATTACATCTGAAGGAAAATAAAACAAACACAAAGGTTACAAGGCTGAGTTTGGGTGAATTGTTTATTTAACCTTAATTGTTTTTTCTTCTCTTTTACGGTATTAATCCCACCTTCCACGGAGGGACTTCCAATTTCAATAGGCTATAAATTATGGGATCAAGCTTGTTTTACGTATGCTTATACCAAATGATTTGCACAGCTACAAGATCAGCCTTAGATTTCAGGATGCTTAGGTCAAATACAGATATATATACAGAAAACCACAGATTTCCATTCATGAGAGCATCAAAGGAACAGACCCTTAAAGGTGCTGAGCCCTCTCCAGCTCCACTGGTTTCTGGGGGAGCCTGGAAGCACTTGGCCTCAGAAGAATTAGATTTGGGAGGCGATTCAAAATGTCTAGATATGAAAAATGAGGTTGGAAACCACCAATGTGTGAACTTCTGGAGATGCTTTTTTTTTTCCTGCTTATTTCTTCTGACATCTGTGAAAAGCTGACTTGGATACTTGTATGTGAAGAAACCAACTGAGATTAAGTCCCTGGGTGTTGGGAACGTGGGGACAAGAAGGGGACTGTGGTGGG
The DNA here is from genome assembly GCA_013399455.1 of Anthoscopus minutus. Lineage (NCBI taxonomy): Eukaryota > Metazoa > Chordata > Aves > Passeriformes > Paridae > Anthoscopus > Anthoscopus minutus. The sequence goes on along the minus strand of VWYI01043756.1, from coordinate 46,749 downwards.
TTGACCCTGGCTGGATGTCAGGTGTCCTCCTAAGCTGCTCTGTCAGGCCCCTCAGCTGGACAGGGGAAAGAAAAAATAATGAAAGGCTCCTGGGTTGAGAAAAGGACAGGGAAAAATCAGTTGCCATTTACCCTCAAGGGCCAAACAGGCTGGACTTGTGGAAATTAACTTATTTTAATGCAAATCAAATCAGAAAGTGCAATAAGGTGTATATTACTTCAATATGATACTTTGGGGTAGGTGTCAGTTCATTGAAATTAGATTTCAGTGTGTGGAAAAGAAGTGTTTTACTATAATGAGGAGAAAAGGAGGGGGAAAAAAATCTCTAACATTGTTGCTTAAAAATTATTTTGGATTTTTGAAGCTAGCCTAGTGATTTTAAAGCAATGACAAAGTGGAAAGTAACATCTTTTGTCTGACCTGAATTAAATTCACATTCACATGCTCAGCTGCTGGTTTGTGAAAGTGAACCCAGAATTTTGAGCTTATTTTGGGCTTTTGTGACAGTCACTTGAGAGATCTTCAACTTTTTCCCAGTATGGAAAATTGTTTTCTTGTTCAACTCCTCAGGTATCATCCCTGTGAAAGGGGATAGAGAATCCTGTAGAGCACAGAGGGATTTTGCATTTCAAGCTCTGTCTGCCAGTGCTAAGGCAAGGAGGCTTTCCTTGCTTTCTCCAATGATTTAGTTCTCATTCTGAGTGCGTTGTAACTACAAGGAAATGAAATTCTCTCGCTTTCTGCTAAAATAAGAAGATTTGCTTGTGGAAATAACTCTGTAAATACCACGTACTGCCATCTATGGCTCTGCTTGGGAAGCACATGGAGAGCCCTGCAAAGGAATCTGCTTTTCCTCCATCAAAGAAACCTTTTGTGCCAACGGAGGTTTTAAACGAGTGGCTCGCAGCTTCCAGCAGCTGGTGTGGGAAAATAGACTTCCCAGGGGAAGGGGAGTCTCAGTCCATCCCTCTCCTGCCAGTTTGGTGCCAGGGTCGGCAGCAGATGCCAAGAGCTTGGAGAGAGATTGCAGGTTCAGCAGGAGAGCACCTGGAGAGGTGTTTTTGTTTTGCTTTGGAAAGGAATTCCGGGCTCTCCACAGAGGAAAACGGCTTCATCACTGATCCAGCTTAAATTCTTCTATTCTAACACCTGAACATGTGGAATAAAGCAGAGGATTACGGACGTGTGTTCTGTAGGGCTGTGATCTTGTTGGCATCATGGAGATGTGGTGGGATGTCTCCTTTGACCGGAGGGATGGAATGGAAGGATACAGGAAGAACAAGACCAGCAATTCTCTTTAGGAAGAACAAGCAGAGGAGATGAGGAGGGGCTGTCTCCCTCTGTGTTGAGGAGCAGATGGAACACATGGAGCTTTGCGTGAGGATGGAAGAGGAGCTAAGGGAGAGGTTATGGGTGAGGATTAAGGGAGGGCAGAGACAGGTGACATTAGAGTGGAGTCTGCTACAGGCTGCCCAGCCAGGAGGACCAGGGGGACTTGGAGCAACCTGGCCTAGAGGGAGGTGTCCCTGCCCATGGTAGGGGGTGGAACTGGATCATCTGCAAGGTCCCTTCCAGCACAAACCATTCTGTGACTGTGGAAAGATGCTGCAATTATTATTAAGATTGCTATTTTTAAGTGTTCATCACTTTCCTTCTTGAAGAAAGTTTCTAAACAAGGATAAGGAGGAGCTGAGCACTTGTTAGAGAAATTATCTTTATTGTGACCATCTGAGGTGCTCCAAATTTGTCCTCACTGGCAATGACATCAAACTGCACTTTGCCTTTGCTCTCACTCTTGGTTCTTAGCCTCTGGTCCCTCCATCTTCACCAGCTTTTGGCCTTGCTACAGGAAGGAGCATCCCACCCCTTCCCTTCCTGGACAGGGAGAGGGGAAAAAGATAAATTCAGGATCAGTTCAAAGCTCTGGAAAAAGAGTAGCTGTGAACATCTGGGCTTGGAGCTCCATCATTCCTTTCTGCTGCCAAAGCCAGCATCACAAACGCCTTTAGATTGGGGTTCCATCCTCTCCCTTGGTCATCCGAGAGCTTTGGCACTCTGGGAAGAGCTTGGCTTCCCCGACAAAGCAGCAGTCACTCATCCAAGCTCCCTCCACCATGACTGGCTGTGACCATACCCATGCTGGTGCTTGTTCTCCTCACTAAGACCCTTTTTGGGTCTCCATCAAGTTGTCCCCTGGCCCTGGTGTGCAAAGCAGGCTGGTCGGGGAAAGGGCTGGAGTCAATATTTTCCATGCTTGGGAAAGCTGGAAGTCCTGCCTTGCCTCACTTTACAAGTCTATAAAATGGGTTTGATGCTAAATTCCTGGTTTAGGAGAATTCTCTCACCACACTGTCCAAAAATGGAGGAATTTGAGCAAAGACTCGTTGAACACAGTTAATTCCTACATTTAGGAAATGCAGCCCATGGGAGGGGGAACAGGAGTTTTCTCCTTGCCTTTAGGAGAGGCTGGGATTGCTGGGTTTGACCTGTGGTACCTGAGCATTAACACTCCTGAGCAGCCACTGCCAGCAGAAACCACAGCTGGCAACAGCAGTGAAAAGTCATTAAAAGTATACAAAAATTAACAAAAACAACAAAAGCGAGGTGGAAAACACAGCAATAATATGAGAGGCAGGCATGGGGAAATCCCTTTCAAGTCCTGGGTAGAGCTGAGTTACCCCATGTTCCCCTTCAGCAGAAGGATGTGGCTGGCTGAAAATTGGAAATGTTCAAGGAGATTTTTAACCAGACACAATGAAAAGTGTTATAGATGTAAATACAGTGGTATCTGTTGCTGGAGGGGAAGTAAACTGATTACTTACAAGCTGTCCTGCTTTGCAATTATCCTTTTTAAACAGATCCCCTGGGAATCCCAGGCATTCCCTTTGTTTTTTTCCTTGCTATCCTCATCAACACCTACGATATCTGGGGGTACCACTGGCAGGAGGACTCTCTTCCAAAAAACCAAACTCAGTTTCTCTACATTGCAGTTATGCTCCCAGCAGATTTTTGTGGCAAATCTCTGATTCCAATGGCACCAGCAGCCTACCTTTGCAATGTGGGAGGTGGGAGGACAGAGTTAACAAATCTAAACCAGCTCTGAGCAGCTTCCAGCCCAAACAGCCTTTTTCCGTCCGTATTCCGTGCTTCAAAAGAAGGTGGAAAAATTGGGCAGATAGAAAATGTTTTTCTGTCTCTTTCATGTCTCCCTCATGCACTTTGTAGTTTGAGACCAGCTTAGGCTCCTGAAGTGTGCAGCTTAATCCTTCTCCCAAAATCTCATTGCATATTCCCAGGGGTGCTACATTTAACCATGGATATTCCCATCCCTTTTTTTAGCTCTGGACCCACTTTGCCTCTGACAACAAGAGGTGTTTTCTGCGCAATAAACATGCTTTAAATTCAAAGTGTGTGTAAAGGTTTGTTTATCTCTCTTGAGTTTGCTGTTTTCCTTTGGCAGGGGGAAGAGGAGAATTACAGCTGGATCCAGCTCAAGCCTTTCTACCTCCAAAACCCAGACAGAAAACAGAGCAGAGAGGAGAAAGATTCTTCACTCTCGGTTGTGTTTTTGGACAGTAAAGCCAGTATTTGTCACAAAACCCACCCAGAACCTCACCAAGGAGAGTTAGGGGTGGGTTTTTCTTATTAGCACCACCATGATGCTATGGGAATGGTGTGTCCCAAAAGCTGTTGGGCCTTGTAAACTCTGTTTTTGCTGTTCTTGTCTGCTTCTTTTCCTCTGGGAATGACACTGGAAGGTCCTGATCGTGCCCATATCTGCCCTGAGGAGTCCTCACATCATATTGTGATGGGACAGAGGTTGCCAGATTGGGCTGAGCTGAGGCCTTTTGGTTATTTCTGCACGGTTTCAAGCAAAACATGGCAAAGATCTCTGTTTCAGGGTTTTCTGTGTCATAAATAAACTGTGCTGACCTAGGACTGGGCAGCGTGGTCCCTGCAAGGTCCCTACATGAGGAGCAGAGGGAGCAACCATGACCATAAAAGTGTCTTTAAATCTGTTATGTTACCAGTACAGACCATTCTCCCCACAGATCCCATTTTTGGATTATGTTGGTAGGATGGAAGGAAAGGTCTCCCCAAACTCAGATTTCTGGGAGATCTGATGTTTTGAGAGTATCTCTTGCTCTGCCAATGGCCTTCTTTGCCCTCAGAATTATCCTGCTGCAGGGAATTCCACAGATCCATTCTATGCTAAAGTTATTTTGCCTTCATCACTTCACAGACGAAGAGAGCAGGTGAATTATTACACTTAGGTACCTCAACCAGCTGCAGACCCCAAATCCTCACATCCTCTTTGCTGTGACAGCTCACCCTCCATTCTCCCCAGAGGCACACGGTGAGAAATGGGGACATCAGGCCTCTCTATGATTTCAAAGTGTGGGCCATGTTTACTCTTTTGTTAAATGGGGGTCTAGGAATTCACAAATCTCTCTACTTAGGACTGGAAAAAAAAATGGTCTGCAGTGACATTTGTCAGTATCTTTGGACAAGGCTCTGTGGCCTAGGGTAGGATTCCTACCTAGGAATCCTAGGGCCAGGAGCTAGACTTTGATGATCCTTGTGGGTCCTTTCCAACTCAGGATATTCTGTGATCCTCAGATTCATGGGGCCCAAGTCCCCATTCCCACAAAGATGAGTTTTCCTCCAGGCCCCACTGCAGCAACTGAAAATGGGTTTAGTTTGGTCAGCAGCACTTTCTGGTGCTTTGTCCTTCTGCTTGGGCTTCTTTGCCCAGCAACACAGGAGAGAGGCCAGCTGCATCTTGCTTTGCCTCTCCCCAAACGCAGAACAGGGAAGATGAGTGCTCCCCTCTTCCCTCATCACTCCAAAAGCAAGGCACAGCTGCCCCACAGGGCTCAGAGGGGCAGAGTTAGGGTGAGGTTTAGGGTTGAGGCTCCTTTTGCCAAGAACTCCCTGGCTCCCTCCAAAGCTTTCCCCTCTCCTGCTGGCACCTGAGAGGGTTGGAGAGAGAGACAGAAGCTGCAGAAACAGGGAAGAAATCCCTGGGTGACTCGGAGGAGCAGGGAAGCCTTCTTTGAAGGAAAACAAACTCCCAAAATGCTGGCGAGGGAAAGGGAGAGATTTCCATTCGGAGCATGCACTGTGCTAATCCAGCATAGCCGCCTGTCGGCTAAAACCCTGCATTTCAGGCCCCAGCTGCCCCTTTGCTCCAGTCCCCGCTTAACTGGAGATGTCACAGATGCCTTTGGCCAGCGATGCTGCAGTGCTGGCTGGGGATGAGAGGCTGCTTTGCTGCGTTCCTCCACAGCCAGGGTTTGCAGCTCAGCTCGTCTAAATGAATAATTTTCTTTCTTCTCTCCTTCCTCCAGGAGTTTTTTAGGGATGCAAAAGGTTTGAAGGTGTGGAAATAGGGGCTGAAGGGCTGGGTGATGTGAAGGAAAGGGGAAGAAGGCCAAGGGGAGGGGGTGGAGATGCCCTGGAGAGTCTCTGGGGGGGAGAGATGGGGTGCTCCTCTTCCCCCCTGAGGCAGAGTGACAGAGGGTGTTGGCAGATGGGATCTTTACCTCTGCCCCTTGGGCAGGTCTGTGCCCCTTCCCTGACAGGAGAGCAGCAGCTCCAGGCAGGGAGGGAGGTGATTTTGTCAGGGGAATAGGGTGGGTTTCCCCCTTTTGGAGTAGGAAGGGTTAAAAACAAGGGGCAGGTCCTGAAGTCTGACAGGATGCTGAAGTCCCCCAGCTCTCCACACACCTCCAGCCTTCTCCCTCTCCCTTCCATCCCTTTCCTACCCTGCTCCTTTGCTCAGCAGGCTTCCCATTACCGGAGGACCTTCCTCAGGCTGCAGACCTGGAGGCAGCACCTTTACCCCAAATCTGCCGGGATGTAGCACTCACTTTTCACCCCAGCCCATTTCCTCCATCTGCTCAAACTTTCCCTTCCCCCCTCCCCAGCCTCCTGCTACGCTGGGGTGTTGCCTGGATGTGAGACCCCCCCAAGTGACCCCCCAAAATCTGGGGTTAATGGAGCAAGGAGTTGAAGAGGATGCTAGGAAAGAGGTAAAATTTAAGCAATTAGGAAAGGGTTAATGGCTGTTACCATCTTCTGCCTGGACAAACCGTGCGCCCTGGTGCAAAGGCACGGCCAAGCCGGGGTGCTGGGGGAGGTTCCCCCCATCGCCGCCCTCCCTCTCCGCAGCTGAGGGGCTGAGGAGCCACTGCCCCGCTGGTCCCCTTCGCCCTGTCCAGGGTCCCGTCCCCCCTTCCCAGGCTGCCGGCTCCAGGGGAGGCTCCGGGGTGCGCGATGAAAGAGCCCCAGCACCCCCCTCTCCCTCCCGGTACCCGGGCAGCGGCACCAGCGTCTCTGCGCATCCCTCTGCGGGCGAGCGGCACCTCTCCGTGCTGAGCCTCCGCAGGTTTTTGGGGGAGCGGGGCGGGGAGAGGGGGGGAAGCAGAAGCCTCGCCATCCTCACCACCACCATCCCGGCTCCCTCTTCACCTCCTGGCTCCCCGCTAAGGGCTAAGCTGTCCCGAGGAGGCTGCGCTGCTGAGCCGCCAGCGCGCTCCGGCTGTCTCTGGCTCCTCTGATCCATCCATCCATCCATCCATCCATCCATCCATCCATCCATCCATCCATCCATCCATCCATCCATCCATCCATCCATCCATCCATCCATCCATCCATCCATCCATCCATCCATCCATCCATCCATCCATCCATCCATCCTCTCCTGCTGGAGGCTAGCGGAGCATGCCCGATGCGATACCGTGTCAGTTCGGGTCCTTGCCTATAGCTGCCTGTTTTACAGAGCTCCGATCCGTGCGTGTGCGTGTGTATGTGTGTGTGCATTTCATCCCTCCCTCCTATCCCTCCCTCCCTCCCTCTCTCTCTCTCTCTCTCACTCTAATGTGTGATCTGGAAAGCTTATAAAAGCCTGATGTAATCCTTAATGCAGCCCCTGGCTACAAAGACTGGATCTAGTTTCAGAGAAAGAGATTCAGAAGCAGAATTAAAAAAAGAAAAAAAAAAAAAAAAGGAAAAAAAGTGTGGGGGGAGAAGAGAGAGAAAGAAGGAAAAGCAGACGAGTGGATTTTAAACAAACATATCTTTCTGAAGAAGACCATTCTCGCTCCTCGCTGCTGGGAAAGCTACTCTAAACCCTGCTGTATATTTTTTTTTTCCAAACGAGAAGACTTGATTGTCTGATTGGATCTAATGATTTACTGGCTTTTAACTGCGTTTTCCCCCTCTCCTAAGGATTCCTCAAAAAACGGCTTAATTATTTTCAGCTTTTCTCTTCTACCTGCCTGTCTGCAGAGACACCAAAGGTTCTCCCTTCCTCTCCTCCCCCACCCCCATTTCTTTTAGTATTTTTTTCTCCTTTTCTATTTAATATATACATATATATATATATCTAGACGTGTATATATATATATGTAGAGGCAAGAGTGGAGGAAGCGGAGGGAGAGAGAGCTCTGCCATCCTTTTGGACTTCACGCGCTGCCCAATGTTGGGCTGGTTACCCCTGGATATGTTGCTGGTTTCCATTTGGAATTTGACGAAGGGAAGAAGGAGGATATAAAACCTGGGGAGCTCGGCAAGGTAAGGGGCCCCCGGCCACCCTTCCTTCTTCCACGGAGGGGAGGGAGTGGGGGAACGCGACTTCTCCGGCCGCGCTTTGCCTGGAGCGCAGGGGGGTCTGTCTCCATCCCCAGGGGAGACGGCGATGGGGGCAGCGGTGGGCACCCACTCCTCAGCTTTTGCCCCTGGAAAGAGCACCTGGAGGATGTTTTAGTCCCTTCCACTCCGCAATTTGGACTGATCATTCCGTGACATGGGAAGTTTTAACTTCTGTGCATGCAGGTCCTGTGGGCAAACATCAGGCACTGGTGGAAAATGTTGAATGTCTGCAGGATGCGGAGGGGGAAATGCAGACGTGTCCTGGGGAAGGGAGCTGGGGACTGGGTTGTTTGTGGGGGGAAAGAAGGCAGCCAGGCGAGGGAAGAGGATCGGGGGATCGCGACAGGAGAGCTGCAGAGGCAGCCGGAGCTGAACTGCGAAGTGCCGTGAAGCCGCGGTGCCTTCGCGGGCAGCCCTGGGGTCCGGGACTCCTCAGCCCTCAACGTTGGCAAACAAAGTCTCGAAAGGACAGGCAGCTGCCTGCCCCGGGCATGAATCCGCCCTCATCGCAGCTTCCTGCCTTCCCCCTTTTCCTTGGAGAGCTCTCGGGGCGGGGGGGTCCTTGCTCGCTTCGCTGCTTGTGTGGCACCTACCCAGGGCTGGAGGCTACGGCGATCAGCTCCTCATGTGCCCCCCTAAATGCCATTTCTGAGCACTTCGCATCACACCGGGGGAGAAAATTAACCTTTAGCCTCTGTAGAGCTCCGAGTGTGGCACAGACACACACACACACACACATACACACACGCTGCTCCCGGCGCTCTGCTCCTGGGGGATGCTGGCACCCAGGCATGGCTTAGCCTTTCTTTGGGAGGGGGGGGCGGGTGGAGAGAGAAGGAGTCTCCATCAGGGATGCGTAATTACAAAGCATCTTGTTCTGAATCACCCTGTGTGGGAATGAATCGCAAAATTTGTCTCTCCCTCTTCCCCCACCGCCCCCTTGCCTTTCACGGCCTGACATTCGCTGATGGAGGGTGGCTGTTGATGCATCTTCAGACTTTCACAGAGAGGTGTTTAAGCCATGGCTCTGCCAAGGCTGAGAGGAAAAGGGGAAAAGAGCGATCGAGGAGGGGGATAAGGTCGAGGTTTCAAAGGGACTTTTCAGTCGTGGCTGAGAGCAGGGACCGGTTCCCGAATCGAAGGCACGGGTTGCAGATGAACTCTGCCGGGTACCTTCGGCTGTGACTCACACTCGTGTCCCTGATCCTGCCCTGGCCAAGCAAACAGCCTCTGTGAATCAGCTGCACAGGGAGGAGTGGGGAGGGAGGGGGGCACCAAGGCAAGGTCAAAGGGACCGAGGGCAAAAAGACTCCCCCATCCCTTCAGAGCTGGGGCTTTCCGAGGCTCAGGCTCAACCCAGCTCCAGCACCGGGTCTGCCGAGTTGCCAGGGCCAGCTGACAGCTGATGGCTGAGGGAGGAGGAAGAGGAGGAGGGGGGAAAGGGGGCTGAGGAAGAGCGGAGCTACTTTGACAGATGCCCAAACCTGCGTGCGCGGCAGAGCGAAAATCGCAGCGCCTCGAAAGCCACCCTGGGAGGGAGCCAGGGGTGCTCGGGGTGCAGGGTGCACCTCCCCAGCCTCGTTACCTGTTGATTACCTACAGGTTTCCTCTCACCTGGCCGAGGAAAGCCAGGAGAGCTGAGCCCCCGACACTTCGAGGAGTCGCCTGGTGACCTCCGCCGCGTAGCAGGGAGGGCTCTGTATTAATGATGATGACTCTGCTTTGGCTGGTGCTGAAATATCTGTATTATCTATTATCAGCTGGGAGACGAGGCTGGAGGCTTCGCAGGGCTGGGATCTCATCCAAAGTCCGGGCTGCTAAAGGAAACAAACAACTCCCCATGCATATTAAGCGGGTCCCAAATTAATTAATGACTCATTAACCAGGGTCCCACAGTCCTTGCTGTGCCCAAAACCTCGGTGAGGAAGAGGAAGGAAGTGGCAGGGCAGAGCCAGGGAGGTTTTTACCCTTGGAGAGTGCTGAGGAATTGCACCAGCTCAGCCAAGCCGCACTGCCAGGGGACAGGGTGGCCACGGGGCTGAGCCAGGCAGGGGACAAAGGAGAGGGATGAGCAGACAGGACACCCTGCCTGATGGGTCTCGGAGGGGCACAGGGCTATGGAAAGCCCAGGGGACCTCCCTAAGCCGCTCTGGGTGCTGTGGAGGGGTCAGGGTGCAGCATCGCTCCTGCTATAGAGGACGAAAGGGAAGACCAGAAAGGAAATGGACAGGCACAAGGCACAGCCACGGCAGGAGCAGGGCTCCTGGCCCTTTTCATAACTCTTGGGATGGTGTTGCAGAGCCCTGGGTGCAGGGAGAGGGGCTTGGAGCCCCCATAATTGACCAGGGAAGGTGGAGAGGCTCAGGGAAGAACTGGCCGTAAAGCGGAGGGGTTTTCTATTAATGATTTTAACCCTTTCTGAGGGAAAACGAGGCAGCGACGGTGTGCCAGACCCCATAGCCAGGATGGGAACTGCGTGTGTGCTTGTGGGAGTCAGGGGAAGATCCTGAACCCCCATCACACCCCAAGAAGCAGCCAAAGGCAACCACCACGCCTGGGGGAGCACCCTGCATCCCATTCTCTGCCACCCCAGCGAGACCTGCATCACCTTGTGCCCCTCAGGCAGCCAGAGGTGCTCTGGGACATCCCCACAGCCCTTCCCTGCCTTACAGCACCCCACAAGCCCCTTTTACAACCACCCCAAACTTACCGACCCCCCCCCACACACACACACACATGTCCACTCCATCCTTCTCACAGCATCGGTCGCATCCCCGCTGCAACCCCGCGGCGGGAGAGGTTGGGAAAAGGTGTGGGGCACCTTAGCCTAATGTCAGGGTTCCCCCTCAGCCTCCCCCATACCCAAGGCGGCAGAGAGGGGGTTTCAGGGGCGGCCGGGGCTTGCGGTGAGCGGCGGGGAGATGGCGCTCGCAGCCCGGCTATCGCCGCTCGCCACCCCCGGAGCGCTCGGATGCTCGGCACAGCCCGCGGAGCGCTGCTCTCCGCTATCCCCCCACCCAAAAACAACAAAAAAAAACCCACCCGCACAGCTGCGGATCGCAAGAAGCGCTGGCTCCCACCCCGCACCCTGCACCCGAAAGGTGAAACCTATGGGGTTTATTTCTCACCCTCCAGAATCGCCTTCCAGTTGAGTTTTTGCTCCCTCCTCCCCATGGCTTTTTTACCAGGTTCTCCTGCGTGTTTTATACCCCGTCCTCCCCTCTTCTCCCCAATTTCAGTATCCTTGTGAAAGTAGAGGCTTCCGCCGGGTCTCCACGGGGGTGGAAGTGCTGCTGTGCGCAGCTCTGTTACCCCCATGCCCAGAACTGGGGGGGCACGGGGGCAGCCCCCAGCTCCGAGGGCTTGCTGGAGGTTTTCACACCATCCCTCGCTCCGTGCAAGTGGGAGAAAGGGATGCCCGAGCACTTTGCTCCTGGGAATCCCCCCGTATTATTGCCCGGCAGCGATGGTGCCCCATCCTCGAGGGGGAGATGACAGAGGGGCTTCCCGCAGTGCCTGTGTGGCTGCAGGTGGCTTTTCTTTCCCGTTTTCTTTTTGGAGGGAGAGAAAGGGAAGCAGTGTGCTCACAGATCCAGATTCACCCTCTCCCGTTGCTCAAGTGTAGCAGGCAGGAAATCCTCTGTCATCGATACCTGTTGCAGGGTATCAGCTTGGCTCATTAATTAGCTCCAGGAAAACCTGTGCTGGTAAACAAATGACTCAAAGCTTTTCTCCGGGACTGATCCCAGGCTTGTGGAACGCTGGTCTCCACCTTTCTAGGAGAGGTGCAAAAAGAGAGGAGTATTTTCCTCAAGATGGATGACAGGCTGTCTCTGGAACCAGCTCGCCTCCTCCCCTTGGAGAAAATTCACATCCCCAGGCGAGCCTTCAAAGGGAAGGGAGCTGGCACCTGGCCTGGAGGTTTGCAGGAGAGTCCTGCTCCGTGTTGCAGCACGGATTGGAGAGGCTCAAACGTGGCTGCAGATAAAGCCCAGGGGTCCCCATCACATCCCAGTGTTCACCATTCATAGGATGCCCCCGAGTTGTTCTCATGACTCCTTCCCCAAATTCCCTGGGTTCTCTGCTTGCCTGGAGTTTTCTGGGATAAAAAGGGTAGGACAGTGATGCTTGTGATTGGGGGACACTTGACTAAGAGTTAAATGCTCACGGGGGTTGATGTCCATCCATAAATTTGCTCTGAAGCACAGGAAGAAAAGGACTGGTGCAGTTCCCTCAGCCAAGGTGGGATAGGGGTCTCCTTGGCATCTCGGTTGCCTTGAACAACCTGTCTGCCAGGGAAAACATCATTTGAACGTCCCATCTGTGCTGGAGAGACAGGGGCTCCTTTTGACTTGAAATGCACTGCTTTCCTTTAGATTAAATATTAGGAAGAAATTCTTTATTGTGAAGGAATTTAGGCCCTGGCACAGGTTGCCCAGAGAGGTTGTGCCCTGGAAATGTCCAAGGCCAGGTTGGATGGGGTTTGGAGCAGCCTGGGATAGAGGAAGGTGTCCCTGGCCATGGCAGGGGCTTGGGATGAGATGATCTTCAAGGTGTCTTCCAACCCAAACCATTCTGTGATTCTATGATTTATGCATGGTCCCATCAGATGCCACAGGAGACCAGACCTCTAACTCCCAAGCCACCATGGCAGGGAGCTGCGGCAACCCTCATTTTTCCAAGTCAGGGCCACCACAGATGTCATCCCCTTCTCTGACATCCTCCAGCATCCCTTTATTGGAGGTCCTACCTGCCTTGTATCCTTCCTTAATTCTCCTGCTGTCAAAAAGGCAATTCTCCCATTCCATCCCCGGCCCATTTTGGGGGCATTTTATTTGCACCTAAGAAACCATCAACTAGAAGCCAAACTTCTCTCTTGGAGAACAATCTGGCAGGGCAGCCCACAGGGGGGAGTGTAATTCCCTTTCCATTCCAGGCACTCCATGTGATATTTGGCTCTCTAATTCTGTTTGCAGCATGGCAAGGCAACAAAACATAAAAATAAAAATAAAAATAAAAATACATTTTTAAAAAAAGGAAAGGAAAATGAGCAGTAAATGAAGTCCCTTCAGAACATCCATTTGTCGTCACATCTCGAGTTCAGAATTTCCTCGCGGTGCCTCTTGGAGCGAGGGTTTTGTATTAGTCTGATTATGTGGAGATAATCCCTCATGTTGCTTCAGGAAGCTCTGAGGGAAGAGGAAAAAAAATAAAAAGGAAAGATAATATTTTAAATCAGAGGGCTGCTAGATTGGTGACTCTGTCTGGCAGACACACATCACTGCCCCCTTTATGAAAATTTTAATTGGTTACCTCTGTCAGAGAAAATGAGAGATTTGCTGATTTTAATTTGTTGGAGCGAATCACTCCCTGCCAATGTTATCAAAATTAAACCAAGGATGGTTTCTTACTTTCCTTCTCCTACTCCCTCTGTATTTTCTTCTGAAATATCCCTCCATAAAAGATTGATTAAGGAGTGACCAGCTGACGACAAACGAGCTGCTGAAGTGGCAAACTCTGCCGTGTTTGGGGTCGTGCCTCATCCCTGGGCCAGGGAGGATCAGGGAAAGCAAACCTGGAGGAAGAATGGACAGAGATCTAGTAAGGAAATATAGATACTTTTGGGGAGGGGTAAGAATTGGAACAGATGGATGTAGTACACTGTATGTTGGCTGAAGGGAGTGTATGAAACACGATATTTAAATATATAAAATCCCCCTTCCAATGTTTCATTGTAGTTTCAGGCTGGTGATTTACTCCAGGCAGAGCTGCTGTTTGCTGACTTGATGTGGCCTGGGAGAGGGACCCTGCATGTGTTTGGGGCCACCATTTCAGGCATGCCATGTATATGCTCTGGTATTTATTGTTGCCAAATCTTCTTCTGAACACTGAGTTCTGGTCAGAGGCAGGTCTTGTGATACCTCCTGCTGTGATTTCTGCACTCCCACCTGCAGGCTCACCTTGTCAGTCGCCTGTTTCCAGGCTGGCTTTGCTAGATGGAGATGTTCCCTCAGCTTTTTCAGCTCAGCTGGCCTATAACAAAGTCCTTGCTGTTTGCAAAATGGCTCTTTTCTTCCTCCCCTCTGTCAGCTATTAGGAATATCCCATTCCTGGCAGACATGCCCTATTCCATATTCATTGAGAATTAGCACAGCTCTCTGTCTAAATGTTTTTGGGATAGGGGTCATCATGATATCCATGCTAGAATAGATTTGGAGCTGAGATGCTTTGTCTCTGTCCCATCTGTGCTCCTGTCTCCCTGGGGATGATCCTTTAAACTCCATAAGCAGCTGAAGTTTGGGTTACCTAACACCAAAACCCTGTGGTTGATTTTAAAAGCTGCTGTGGTGCAATTCCCCCCGTGGGTCAAGGACATCATTGTGGGGCTGATCTCAGCCCCTGCCAAAGCGCATGGCTCAGGGCACGGGTCACACTTAATTAAGACTTTGGTCTTTTTGCACGTCGGTGCTCTCATTTGTGAAATGGGGAAACCTGGCTTCCTCCTTCCTGGTGGGGCTCTGTGCCAGCTGCTTGTCCAACTGGATGTGGTCAAACCACATTTCCTCTGGGATCCTGAGGTGAAGGGCACCAGCCCAGCACCAGGGACGATTTACTCTTCTTGTACCTTGACTGTGAGCACATGTCCACCCTTAAACATTCCTCCAGAGCTGCCTTTTCTTGTCCTTTCTCTGTCCTTAATTTATTGATGTCCTTCTGTAACTGAAGCAGGCAATTCTCCGACGCCTGCCTTGGATTTCCTCTGGATTAAAAGCCTCCTTTTCCAGGAGAATCTCTTGTGGAGCACTGCAAAAATCCAGCCCACTTGGATATTCCAATCAATCGAGGCTGGAGTAGGAGTCGGGCTTTATGCTGGATGTTGTTGAGCAGCAATGTAACAATGGAGGTCTCCTCCAAACAAATATCTGCTGGTTCCTGCAAATGAAAGTCGATACACCTTCACAAGGAAATCTGTCCCGGTGGGGTCTTTTGTATCGAAAGCTCTGTTGGTAGATTTATTCATTGTGCAGGGCCGTTCCCTTAACAAGTCAGTTATTCATTGGCCATTGCTCGAGGCCATGTGGAATTTATGGTCATAGTCCTGTAATCAGATATTTTGTTATAGAGGGCTTTGCCACCATGAAAGGTCTGAATAAATCAGTATGCAGCAGAAATTGATCCTCTCACAGGCTATTTCTGGATTCAGCTCCTGCTCTAAGAGTGTTTTCTCTCTTCTGGAATCATGCTATCGAGGCCTTTGCATGTTTGCACTGTGGTCAGGCCTACTAAAGCTCTCTTTTAGTACCTGTGTACAGACAGACACACACTTAGGTCTGTTCTCTGTGCCTGATTTTTGTCCTGAGATACTTTAGGTCCATGCTGCTGCCATTTCCCAGCCAGAAAAAAAAAAATAAAATTCTCTATCACCTGACTTAAACATCTGCAGGTTGGAAAGAAATGCTTGAAAAGGCTTTAATCAACTGCCAGGGAAGAAAGGGAAATCTGATTTTGAGTAGCTGCGCTGGTGCCTTAAGTACTAAAGAGCTTTGCCTGCTAATCTCCACTTCTCAGATGTTGTTCCACAATCTGATCAGCTCTATTGAGCTGAAACAAGGGTTAATTGTGAACAAAATGCTCCACACCTTAGTGCATACCAGGAAAGGGGCAAAGGTGAACACCTTGCTTTTTGGAGCTTAGTGCAATCTCACCGTGTGCAGTTGATGGTGAGAGAATTTGGTTCTTTGGAGTGCCCCAAGAATATCCGTCTGGGAAGGTAAAATTACAGCAGAGCCTCTGATTTCTATGGGAGAAATCGGGGATGGGAGGAGAGGAAAAATCTCTGTAACCTAGCAGCCTGTACAGCTGCTGCCTCCCAGGTCGTGGGTGATGTTAAATGTTTAAATGTCAATGAACCTCTCCCCTGAGCAGGGCTGAGCCGTCTTGGCACTTCCACTGGGGACAGAACTTGGCAGTGCTGTGGCTCCTCAGTGGTCAGACACTGCCTAGCAAGCGTTCCCCAAGGCACAGCATCTTTCTAGGGAAGCTCTGATGGCTCCAGGGCTGGGCTGTGGTTTAAGGAGAGTCTGTGACAAAAGACATTCCATGCCTGGTCTGCTCTGGTGAGTGCAGCCCAAAGGAGATCAAATTGTTTTAAGGAGCATGAGAATTATGTCCACCTGTGGGGAAGGCAAACCCTGAGGAGGCCAGAGGGTCTCTGAGCTGCCCACATCTCAGTAGAATTATAGAATGCCCTGCATTGGAAGGAAACCACAAGGACCATCGAGTCCAGCTCCTAGACCAGCACAGAACAACAACAAGAATCCCCTACGTTCCTGAGAGTGTTGTCAAAACTGGAACTCTGGCAGTCTCCATGCTGTGACCACATCTCTGAGGAACCTGTTTGGGTTCCTGACCACACTCTGGATGAAAAACCTTTTCCCTGTTCCAATCTAAACTTCTCCTGACACAGCTCCCAAGCCGTTCCATCAGATCCTATCACTGGGTACAGCACTGCCCTTCCAACCACCCATCTTAGCTCTTCCAGGTCAGCCATGAGGGCAAGTGAAGGAATAACCAGATAGTGAATTCATGTTCACTGCATATTCTGAATGCTTTAAAAAATGGCATGAAAAGTGTTAAATATTTCCTGCCCTGTGTCACTCACAGGCTCCTGCCAGCTCGAGGTTTTCAGATATGTTACCAGGGATAGCAATGCTGTTGGGACTTTCAGATTCTCCAGATGGAGCTGATGCTACAACCAGCAGGAGAGATGGTGACAGGCAGAAGAGCAGCAGAGCTGGGAGGGCAGGGGGGAAGCTGGGAGAGATCCCAGCAAAATGCCAGTTGGCTGGGGGATGCAGTTAAGTGGGATGAATGGAAATACCAGGAGGGCATCCTTTGCTGTGAGAGTTGATTTGATTGCAGATGTACCCAAGGCATCCCTCAGGGACTAGAAACTGTGGGAAGTGCCTGCAGGCATGGAAATGCCACTGGAAGCAGAATTCTCCAGATGGGGAATCCTCAGTCTGGAAATCCTCTACCAAGACCAAGGAAGATGGTGAGACAGCTTGGAGGAGGTGATTTCCAGAGGTCCCTTCCACCTTCAAGCATCTGTGATTCTGTAAAGAAGGGGCAAAAGTGCTGCAGATTTTGATGCCCTCACTAGACACAGATGCCCCCTGGAGCTGCCTCTTGGTGAGCAGGAGGCCTGCAGGGTATGTAAAGGTGTCTTGGGAAAAGAAATGAAGGGTTTTTTTGCAGAACAAACTCCAGTGTGGGGCTGTGTGGCAGCACCCTTTGTGTTGTCCTCCTCAGAAGGGAGGAAATCTGGTTGGGATTGAGGTCTGGGGGCTGAAATCCAAGGTCTTGATGTGTTTTGAATGGAAGGAAAACCTTTTGTTATAGTGCAAGACAGGCTTCCAACCCCTCAAGAAGTAAAGTAGGGGCTGTCCTTGCCTGTGTTGGGACAAAGGCCTGGTTTGATGTCCTGTTGACTTGATCTCAGTTTTCTATACAAGGCCCTTCTTGGCAAGTCCATGCCCTTTCCCCTCTTTGGAGTCTTACGCTGATTTTCTGGCTGGGCTGTGACCAGAGGCAATGCCACAGCATCTTTGGTCAGGAAAGTGCACACACCCTGCCCTAAGATGATGCTTACCTTCTTTTACTCCCATATCAGAAAATATTATTTTTTTTTTTGTGTGATTGTCTTATTCTGTTGTCCTGGGAAAAGCCTTGGATTGTTCTGCAGCTGAGTTTTCCAGGATGTGAAAAGGGGGGGATGCTCCACCACAAGCTCAAACATCTCCTTCCTTCTTCTGTGGCGCTGATGGCTGGTGGGTCCCTCCCTTGCCTGGCTGGGCTTTTGACTCGTGATTAGGAGCAATGATCATCCCAAAGGGACCTCTAAGGCCATCCTGGAGTGCCCCTGAGAATATCACCTGACTGCCAACAGCATCAGGTGCAATATGGGATAAAGTGCTGGGCATGGGGAAGATGACTGGCAAAGCCAACTGTGATTCCTCACAGCTCTTTGCGTCTCTGTTGGATTGGAGCTCATTTTAAAATTGAAAGAACTGAAGCACCCTTCTCTTCCCTGCCTTGCATAGGCCTTAAACGTGTTCGGAGAAGCTCTCATCACAATGATTTCCATTCCACCTGGTGAGGGGAATGTGGGACAAAGCACTGATTTTTCCCAACTCCTTTCCCTTGCCCAGGAAGAGTGGTTGGATGTAAATAGGACATGGCTTTTCCCAACCCTGGAGCTGGCTCAGGGGGCTCTGCTGCCGCTGGGGCGTGGCAAGGAACCTGGTGCTGAACACAATGGCCACTCCAGGCACGGCCTCCCTTCAGGTGGTCTCAAAACCCTCCCTTGTAACCTCCTGTTCTCATAAATGCAATTTATGAGCTGCAAGGGCGCCCAGCAGGCCACGCCGAGGTGGTTATTAAAACCCCAGCTTCCCACCTGAAATTACAACCCAAATGCTGTGTTTGTTTCCCACTTCACGCCGTCCCTCGGAGCTTTTCCTTTAGTGCTGAGCCCTTTTGAAGTTGCTGTTGATTACAGAGCAGGCAGTGTAATCTCCCTGTGGAAAGCATTTGGAGCTGGGGGGAAGGAAATCAATCACTGCAGTGCAGGGGTCAGAACTGGGGTGAGGGATTAATGGTGCTGCCCAGACAACCCTTCCACTCCAGGGCCTGTCCTGCTCTGGAAGTGTTGCTCTGATGGCTGCAGCCCCTTAGACAGTTGGAGAAGGAGCCTTTCAAAGAGGTTTTTAGCCCTGCAAGTTGGCTTGCAGTCTGGAAGGTGACTTTGGTAGTGTAATTATTCTGTCCAGTTACCCTCACCAAGCACTGGCAGCCAGGGCTCTTCCTGAACTTCCTGAACTCTGATTTTCTCTGTGGAGACTTGTCTGGCTGTTCCCTAGGTCATCAAAGGAGTGAATCATTTAAAGTTGTTATGCTTTATTTCTTCCCAAATTATTGACCATCAGTATCTTGTATCTTGTCATCTTTTCCTGATGAGCCTTTTTGGATTTGTATCACTTGATCACCGTGGGTTCCACAACACTAAATATGAGCATGGCCAATGTAGAACTCCAGAACACAGAGGCAGCTTCTTGGTCTGTGGCTTGAATTACATGGAAAGTGAATCCCTGGCAGAGCTGAGGTCAACATCTGGAGGTTCTAGGATTGTGCTTCATCTCCAGCTCAGCCCTTTTCCCCAGTGAAGTTCCTGAAGAGCTGTTACCATCTCTGAACCTTTTTTTGTACCCTTTCCGTCAAGAAAATTTATTTATTTATTTGGACATCAGGACTCCTGTTGGTGAGTCTTGTCTTCCACATGTTCTCAACTTGATCCACGGCAGGTCCTGGATGTCTGCAGTATTTGAATTTTGCCGAGTATTAACCATAAATAGCTTTGAAATGTACAACAGCAGAAAGCTTGGCATTTTTGCAATGGTGTGATTGGCAGATTTGGGAGCTGGAGGGCACCAGCCTGGCCCAGCCCAGTGCACCATCTGCTGATTAATGGCTGTTTAATCTTATCTCATAGAATATGTAGTGACCTATTAGCTATAGTAACAACTCTTCTCCTTCAAGAACAAAATCTCAAACACTGGTAAATATTCAAGGTGAGAGGATAGCAAGGAGACCTGTGTGAATACCGTGCTGTTGTTGGCACCATGGTGGCTGGTAGAGGCTCTGACTGAGGTTGAGCATGGTTGTGCTCTGTAAAATCAGATTTTTTTTGAGACATCTTTCCTTCAGGAGGGGAGCTGTGTTTCACCTTGGGACCATCAGAGTTTCTTTCCTTTCTGGTTAATCCTTGCAAGTACTTTGCTCTTCCAGCATCTCTCATGTGTGGAGGGGTATGAACCCCTGCAGATCTTCAATCAATGAAATATCACATCAAAGTTAATTAACAATACATGCCAGGGCTTGTTCTTTGACTTAGTGACCTGGTGGAACTTGCTGCAGAACAAAACTCCCTCTAACTCCCCACCTATGACTTAGTCTTGATTCTAAGGTTTATTAGCAATAATCCCTGCCCCATGCCATCCCCGGGGTAGTGCTGGTATTTCCTGGGTAGCAAACCCATGATGTGGATGGATTCCACAAAGAGTCATGGAATATCCTGAGTTGAAAGGGACCCACAAGGATCGTTGAGTCCAACTCCTGGAATGTTCATCATGTGGTTCCTGAGAGTGGTTCTGCT
The DNA here is from genome assembly GCA_013399455.1 of Anthoscopus minutus. Classification (NCBI taxonomy): domain Eukaryota; kingdom Metazoa; phylum Chordata; class Aves; order Passeriformes; family Paridae; genus Anthoscopus; species Anthoscopus minutus. Next base: position 26,879 of record VWYI01043756.1, on the reverse strand, counting down.
CCTGTGCAGTCCAACAGTACAACTGCAGGCAAAATTGCCATTACTGAGTGAAATAATGCTAATAAATAATGAGTGATCAGGAGAAAAAAAAAGGCTAAAATGAGAAGGAAGCCACTGGCATTGAAGAGGCACAGTGGAGTGTGGCAGCTCAGACGAGTCTCCAACATAACCTTGACCATCTGGGCTCCTTTCCTGAATCCGATCTTGCTGTTTCATAGAATCATAGAATTGCTAAAATTCAAAAAGAACTTTAGGATCATCAAGTTCAAATATCAGCCCAGCACCACCACCACATTCACCATGATCCATGCCAACACCTCTGAGCACTTCCAGGAATGGTGACTCCACCACCTGCCTGCGCAGCCCATTCCAATAGTTTACAACCTTTACCATGAAAAACAAAAATCCTACTATCCAGACTAAACCTATTCTAAATCTTTGTTTAATACTCACAGCTTGCAGGGCAACAGAAGTCCAGTGTGCACAGGAAGAGACAGATTTGGCAGCACTTTTTTCATCCAAGTTTCAGTGACTTTCAGTGTCTGGGCAGGCTCTTGGCTCCTCCTTTGCACCACTTCTCAGCAGTAATGAGGTAACACACCAGTGACTTCCCTGAGCATCTGTTTCATGGGGGAAGTGATTTTCCTCACTGCTGTACTGATTGGAAGTGGAACAGCCTTCAGTCCTGTGTTATGTTCCAGGGAGCTCCGAGTCTCCCACAGGCTCAGAGAGCTTTTATCCACAAATGCCAACCTGTAACCCAGCAGTGGCTTCAAAACCATATTTGCCTTTGAGACAAAACCTGATAATTCCTGGCCATTCAAAAGCATTCAGGAACATCCTAAATTGTGTCCTCTGGGCTGGATTGCAATGCCGAGTCTTTTGTATTTCAGATTCTCCTGTATGATTATTGGAGCAGGGGGGTGGAGTCACTACATGAGCAATCAGGGACTTTCCATCCCCTTTTTCACCACCACTGGGGCATTCAGATGAACCCCAGGATACTTTGTAATCCTCTTTCCACCTTGTGCTGTATTTAGGGCTTGTTAAACTAAATAGGAATAGGACACAGGTCCGAAACCTGCCCTGTTTTTGTGCAGACTGTTTAATTTTTAGAAATGTTTTAGAATATCTTCTCAGGCAGCATTCTCTCATCCCAAGACTGGTCCCAGTTCAGAGGAAAACTTGTCCAGAGACTGTTCCCAGCAAGGACACAAGTCACCTCCTGGAAGGGAGAGGGTTGAAATCCTCATCTCTTGTTGCCCTGTGTTCATTTTGAATCAAGCAGCAGCTCATGGGTAGAGATGCCTGTCTGGGGGCTCCTCTCTGTGCTGTAACATCCCCCTGCCACAGTGCAATTTTACAGCTCCATAGATCACTGGGTAAAAACCACATCTAATTCTATGGTAAGGTCACATTTTAGTAAAAAGGAACAGAACGGATTTAATTTATAATCCTCTCCAACTTTATGGCTTGCATTTAGAGTTATATCTATTATGTAGTGCCAAACACGTATTATAAAAATTGATTCCCCCTTTTCTCCTCCCTAGATTTGCTGTGTCAGGCAGATTCTGATTGCCCTCCCCTTTGCTTTAAGCCAGCAGATAGTCTGAGGTGGATCTAAACGTCAGGGATGTCATCTGGGACTGCAAAGTGCAAGTTTATAGGGAATGGAACTGGCCCAGATCTATTCCTGGGTGTTTGGGAAGGAACACGATCCCTGCCAGCCTGCCACAATGCAGGACAGGAGGACAGAGCTGCAGTCTGCAGGGGAAAATGCAGCTCAGAGTCAGGTGCAAGGGGTTAGTAGGTGACCTGGTGCTGGTGTCTGGGTGTGGGTCCTGCCATGTGATGTGTGCACGTGCCTTAAATTCAACAGAAAATTCTAGGCAAGGGACAGAATGTTCAGAGGAGGTCATAGTGAAAAATCATTACTTTTTTTTTTATTCCAAGAAAGTCTAAAGACAGTTTTAAGTGAGCAGCAGTGAGATGGAAGGAGGGAAGAGAGGGAATGGGGTAACACCAAGAGGAATTAGATTAGATTTACCACCTGATCTTTACTTCCTGCACTTGTATTCTATACCCACACTTTGACACCTTGTCCCCTCTATCACACCTTAAATGAATTCAGTGCTTTCTTTGCAGAGCCGTGGGCATCAGAGAGGGGCAGACAAAGAAAGCCAGCAGAAGGAATTGTTGTGATTGTTGGGAATTGTTATGAACTCCCTTGGACAGGGCTGGTGTGTTCAACTCCGTGGATGCTGTGAGCTGTGGCAGGAGCTGGGTAAAGCTGTCAGAGGGATGCCTTCCCTTGATTTAGACACTTCCAGGAGGTGATGAATGGAGCACTTAGAGGGAGATTTGAGCCTCGAGTCAGGGCTCTGACAGGAAGGGGAGCATTCCTAGATCACAGCTCACTCTCTGGGAGGGCAGCAAGCGGGGATCTGCCTCCCTCTCTTGCAGCTGCATTCCTGGGGTAGCATTTTTCCATCTCTGTGATTAATCTGTGCTCATAACATCCAGACCAAACCCCCTGGACAAGCTGTTAACTGCCCTTTAAAGATGAGCTGGGGAGAAATGAGCCACATTTGCCTACACACAGCCCTGGCCATGCTTGATTGAGTGACTGCAGTAAAACTCGAGCTATAAATAAAACACATGTGCCTGTGTCCACAACAGCGTTCTCCTGAGAAGATGTCATTTGCTTCAGGACTTCAGTGAAATATCCATATTTTCAGCTTCCATTTATATTAAGGAGTGGATTTTTTTTTCTAATTGTGGGGCTTTTTTGGATGTTGATTTTTGTTTGATTATATGTACTGTGATTTCTTTCCTTTGTTGCAATGAGAATAAGATAACACTGGACACCCAGTTTAAAACAGCAACGTGAACAAGGTGGCAAGGGACACTTGGACCAAAATACCTGGCAGTGGTGAGGGATAAGCATCACTTGGTTGGGATGCCAGGGGTGAAGAGGAACCCCTCATTCCTTGAGCAGGATCACACCTACTGCTCCTCCTGAGGCTCTTTCTTGAAAGCTGCAGCCAGGCTGGGTTTCACTGGCAATAGAACAATCTTTGAGTGTTTCTTGGGCCTGACTGGAGAGATCTGTGGGCTAATTGCTCACTGAGTAATGAAACAAAGCCAAAATTTAAAAAAAAAATTGGAACATATAAAAATGGAGGTTGTTAAATGTTGAGTTGCTTAGTTTTGTTTTGTTTGTTTGGCTTTTTTTAATCTTGACTATAAACCATGATCAGGCCCTCTAGTGATTCAAAAATCATACCCAGGTTTTATTTTAAGTACTACTTGTACTTGGGTTTTAATATAATTTGTCTTTCATAATCGCAGAACTTGAGCAATTTTGATGTGAATGCCAGGTACTACGAGAGTGGTGGAATGAGAATCTGAGGGCAGAGATATGTCAGAAAGGAGCAGGAGATTACCAAACAGTAATAAGGACTGAATACAGTCTCCATGGGGAGTGAAGCATTTGCCTCTGCGTCTTTTCTTTCGGTCTCCAAGGAGCTCTGTCTCTGGAGCAGCAGCATCTCAGAAACTGAAAGCAGCAGTTCACAGGGAACGAAGGTCTCTCTGGCACTGGAGCCACATTTATCAGCATCCTGGCTGAAAAAGTCATGCAATTTAGGTTCCTTGTGCATGTGAAGATTAAAAATCTTATTTTTTTTTACTTACACTCACCCAAAATTAGACAATGCAAATGCACCATCTTTGGACTTGGAGGTGAGATTTAAACATGGGATAGAGGCTGAGCCACCCCTGTGGGGAGAAAACTCCTAAAGAACCTTTACCCTGTCCTAAGTGTTTCCTCTCCTAATAAGTGGGTTAATGCTTGGACTTGATGATCTTTTCTAACCTCAATGATTCTATGATTCCAAATATGCTCACAGTGCCTGTGATGGGGAAAGTAAGGACTGCAGGAGGAAGGTGAAGGTGGGATAGAGAGGGAGAGGCTTCATGGGATAATAAAAACAGGAGAAGGTCAGGGTCACTGTACTTGAGCATCATTTCATCATTTGATTCAGATTTGCCCATTTGCAAAGATTTCTGCAAAAGATTAAAAGGGGCAGGAGATGCTTCAAGACATTTCTTTCATCTCTCCTGGGTATATTCACCTTGATATCAAGAGGAAAGTCAGGCAGGAGGGAAGTGCATGGAGAAGAGTTTTCTGTCCCAATTTCTGTGGCGTTCGGCACCCCCCAGAGGTTTCACCAGGAGGTTGTGGCTCAAAGAAGGAGGAGAAAGCTCAGAAAGGGAGGAATCATAGAACAGTTTGGGTTAGAAAGAACTTTAAAGATCATTCTTCAATGAGAAGGTCTGCTGGGCTTGGACAGAGCAGTTTAAAAGTGTCCCAGCTTTTAGCATCATTCTATATCTTATCAGGAGGAGGTTGCTCCTTGGGATTTGCCCTGGAGCCCTAAAATCTCTCTGTTCTTGAGGATAAGGCATTACAGGTGAAGAACCCTAAAGTAAAAATGAGCAGAGCAATGGAAGGAGTCTCTGCTGCCTGCAGGTCATCAGTCAGACTGCAGGCTGTCACCCGACTCTGATGTGAGGTTAGAGCACAAAACTTTCACTTGGCTGCTGCTGAGTCACCAAACACCTGAGAGGAAACAGAGGAGGCATCTCAGGGGTGGAGAAGGACAACAAAGCAAAAAGCCCCTGTTGTGTCCTGCTCTACAGACGGGAGCTGCAGAAGGGTGAAGTTTCTGCCTCTCTGCTTTAAACACAGAAGGACACAACTGGAAAAGCACTTCCTAAAGGTCTTACTAATGAAATCCACCTCAACATCAGCAGGGAGATTTCCTTCTTAATCATACAAGATTGACTGCCCTGGACAGTAATTTTTCTGGTGGCTAAAATCTCAACCCAGGTATATTTTTTTTGTCTATTCTCACAGCATCACTGCCCTTTAGCTTAAAGGTTTTCTAAGTTGCTCTGGTGCTTCCTTCTCAGAGTTTTAATTACAGCATTTTAATTTTCTCTTCATTTTCCTTTTGCAAAGCCAAGTGAACCAGTACCTTGTGGCAAGTCTGGTCATCACAGTGATCCTTCTTTGCAACCCTGTCTCACTGTGAATTCATGTTTCCTGAAGCTGAGCACAAAAATGGATGTAATATTTTAGACATGGTCAAAGATAGTGTCTTCCTAATATCTGGAAACTGGGCAATATTCCCCCTCACTGTGTCCTAGAATGATACATTGCCTTTTTCACAGCACGTTATTTGTTTTTACCCAATCTCTATCTTTATCTTCTGCTGTTGTTTCTTGGGGTTTTTTTTCTGCTCTGCTGAAATCAGTTTACTCCTTTTCAGCTTTTAGCTTAGGAGTGTCCCCATTATCTACACGTGACAGTGTTACTCTCACGTCACACCTGGGGAAAATAAGTCAGAGGCAAAAAAAAAGATGACTCGACCTTCATGGAGGGGGTGGCAAAGCTTTGCCAAAAGCAAGGAGAGAGTGATTCCAGGCTGCTGTTGGCATCAGGGCTTTGTCCTGCCCCGAGTTCCCGATGAAGTCAGGGTTCCAATGCCTCCCTGTGGGCACAAGCTGCCTCTTCCAGGCAGGAATTCTTATAAGGAGCCTGGTTGTTTTCTCTGCTCCGCAGCCTGCATCCCCCCCTCCCTCCTTCGCCGGGACGGGGATGAATGGGAAGAGAGAGGCTCTGAGTGGACTCTGTTCTCCAACCCCAGTCACTGCTGAATTTCAAATAACTCCCCAAACAAAACCCAAACAAGCAGCCCCTTGTGTTCCTCTATCTCCTCTCTCTTTGGCCTTTAGTCACCAGGCTTGGCAGCACTGCTGCTCTTCTGTGGCTCGTCACATGCGAGGCGGGGAGGATGGGCTGCTTTGTCGTCCTTCTCTTTGCTCAGGGGTCTGAAACAACAGAGGCCTTTGCCTTGTTTGCTTTGCTGGGGCACCAGGGAGCAGGGCCAGAGGAAGGGGGAGGTTGGTGCTACCCCCTGGCAGGGTTTTTGGTCAGCAGCAAGGTGAGGGTTTGCATGTTCAGAGGAGTGACTGACACAGCCCAACCTTGTCCCCTGCTCCCCTTGTGCTGGTAGGAGTCAGTGGGAAGGTGCTGGGTGCTTGGGGAGAGGAAAAAGTGCTGTCCCATGCCTGAGGACAGGCCATTACTCCTGTCCCAGAAGGATTTGCCAGCTGGCAGGGCTGTGCCAGCTGCAGAGATCATGGCTCAGCTTTTGTCTTCAAGGCAGGTAGCAGTGGAAGGGGCCAGAGGGACAAATCCAGCTAGGAGCTGTGGTTTGTCCATGGTGCTGACATCCTGAGAGACGTGGGGTGGATGCCATGCTCCTGAAAGGGGTGAGAGTGCAGTGGAGTGGGAAGGAGGAAAGCACAGCTCCTCTGATCACCTCTGCACCACTGCTCCCCAGAGCTGCTGGGGCTTGGCAGTCATGGAGAGCGGGCCAGGTCAATCCATGTAATCTGAGCAGGAATTTTTTAGGGTTCTCGAGATGCTGAAACTCATTACTCATTATCCAAGCTGGACATGAACTCCTTCACCCTGCAGGGAGAGAATCTCTCCAGACAGCATGGTGGGGTCAGACTTACTACAGACTAGGGCAGTTTCTTCTGACCTCTTAATTTTCAGCAAGCCAAGCCTGATAGGCTGGGACAGTGTAGCATTTTCTGCCAAAAAAAAAGAGGAAAAAAAAATAAAGAGGGGGGATTTAGCACTATTTCTGTATCTCTTGTGTTTTAGACCAGAAAAGGCCTCTGTGCAAAGCTCACTCAAGATGCACTGTGAGTATTTGGCAGCATATTGTGGTGTTGTTCACTCTGCTGTGCTCAGGCACAGGTCTCCTTTCAGCCCAGCTTTCCCTGGATGAGAGGGGCAGCTCATCCTGCCAGCCCTCTTGGACTGGGCTGACTTTAAACAGCAGGACATGACCCCTTGCTTGTGGTAGGGGATATTAACTCCTCACCTAAATAGGGAGAAAGGGCCTGAAGTTTATGGAAAGCCTATTCCACTGGTCCGAGGAAAAGCCAGATGGCTTCTGCCTGTGGTCTGTGGATCAGAAAGAGAAGATCATTAATAGCCATGGATTGCCCATGAGGAGTGGGTTAAGGGATGGCTGATGCCTTTGCAAAATCATGGGGTGGGTCAGGAGACTCCGTCTTGTGGATAAACACAAGTTTTCCTTCTGCACAGCTCATCACTTCTGTTTGTTTGGGTTTTTTTATTAATGAGAAAAATGGCATTCAAGCCATTGTGGTGTTGCTGCTCACCACTGCTGAAAGGCTCATGGGGAAAAGACACAAACCAGGTATAACTGGGGGGGTTGTGCTGGACTTCAGGTTAAGCACAGGAATTCTTGGATCAGAGTCAATGGCCTCTTTCTGCCTGAGGACAAACTGCATGAATATAAATGTCTCTTCTATCATTATATATATATTCTTAGAACGCCAAAAAAAAATCAGGATGTTTTGTGAGGAATTACCTAGACTTAATGCCATCCCAATGTTTCTCTGAAGCTGAAGGAATAATCCCAAAAAATTCCTTGAAGAAAGTGCTTAATGGTAGTTGATTTTCGCATCTGTTGCTCTGCATCCACCACTGATTTCCTGAGCTGAGCCTCTGTATGATGCTCCACTGCTTTTGCAAGGATTTGGTTTTTTACCAGTTCTACCCAATACTCTGATTTTGACAGGGAGTTCCTATTAATAAATCTTCTTATATATCTCTAAATATGGTCTCTATAACTAACTATATATATGGAATAGGGAACACCTCCAATTGGGAGTGGTGTGGAAGGAGTATTTTACTGCTAGGCAACCACTTGGAATCCAAGGCTGCAAATTGTTACTCAGGCTGTGACAGCTCCTTAACCCCTGAGCTCTTCTGCTGCTGAAATTGGGAAACAAGAGGCATTTTGAAATAAAAGTGAATTTGTTTCAGAGAGAAAATTCAAATCCTTTCAACGTGTTTGTTTTTTAAATTGATTGAGAAAAAGGAGCTGATAAGGGCAGTTGTAAAAATTAATAACACATTAAAAGTTGTAAAAATTAATAACATGTACAACTTAATACTATTAACAATACATTTTTATTGTTGTTAATAAAAACCCCAGTAAAATATCCTTCCCTCCTTCCCTCCTTCCCTCCTTCCCTCCTTCCCTCCTTCCTTCCTTCCTTCCCTCTCTCCCTCCCTACCTCCCTCGCTCCCTCCTTCCTTCCTTCCTTCCTTCCTT
>VWYI01043756.1:0-18552 GCA_013399455.1 Anthoscopus minutus | reverse complement strand
CTTCCTTCCTTCCTCACTTCCTTCCTTCCACACTTCCTTCCTTCCTTCCACACTTCCTTCCTTCCACACTTCCTTTCCCTAAACCCATTACTAAAAGATTTTTAAATGTTTGTGAACCACTTTTTCCATTCAGAACATGTTATTTCAGGACTAATTTTTAGCCAGTGATTTTTGCCAAACTCTCCTTGCCTGTCATGTATTAATGATCCCTTCATTTGAATTCTATACCAAATTATATTTGATAAAATATAGATTGTGAATCACGATCATTTCACTCATAAAGTGGTTTGAGCAAGTCCACATATAACAAGTACAGGAAGTTTTCCAAGATTTTTAAAAAATGAGCTATGTTAGTTATATAATAACACTTCCAGATACAGATTTTGGGATTTTTGAAGTCTTAATTCAGACTGGGGTGTGCACATATTTCCTCACCTATTTACATATACATAGATGTAATTCTGTTCCTTTTGTGAGTAGCTGATCAGAACAAAGAGTGCTGAAAAGTTGATTTTAAAAAGGCATTTTTTCACAATGTCCCAAGTCCTGGAGAAGCTCTCGATGAAGAAGGAAAATAAGAGACAGTGAATTACTCTTACATCCTCAAGTCTGTTGCCAGCTCCTCCTTCTCCTTCCAACCCAGGTCCACCAGATTTATGAAATCTGGAGATTCTCCATCTGTAGAAGGAGTTTGCTAAGCAAAAAATATCAGATGGTGGTAAGAGGAGAATGTCTTGGATATTAAGGAATTGGAAGATTTACAAAACATGTCAAAGGTTGCATGAGAATCAAATTCTGAAAATGGGATACTAAAAGAAAAATATTGATTTTTTTTAAATATTAAAATTAAGGATGCAGAGTTGCTGAATTGCAACAGCATTTGCCATGCAGATTACTGCACTTTTGATCTTCTCCTTACCTGAAAAAAGAGATTCTTTTCCCTATAGTGGCTTTTCTATTACCTAAATCACAACGACTAAAAACCTGCTGCTTTCAGCCTAAACAGCCTTAGTGCTATCCCAAACAGCCTGAATGTGTGAGAATTAAAAGCTCTGCTAAAAGGTTACTTACATTGCTAATTACTATTTGTCATTAATGGCCAATCAGGGTGTGAAGAATGACTTTGTATCTTTTCCTCCTATGCCAGTGAGTCCCACTTGCTCTTCTCTCCCATGAAAGATTTTCCTTCTATCCATCTTAAGGAGCTGCCCTGCTGATTTTTCTGGAGTGTCAGCCAGGAAGGCTGAAGCTCTGCATGTTTCTTTTCTTCTTAGTTGTGCATCTGTGACACTTAGAATTTGTCTGCTGGGTTAAAAATAAATAACATCAAAAATAAATAAATATTTTAAAACTTTGATAGATTTTGGTCTCATCTACTTTGATGGTAAGGAAGCATCTCTTCCCTGCTCCTCTAAATAGAGGTTTTCACCCTCCATATAAACAAAATCACAAGATTTACACATAAAAACGTCTATGGTCAGGAAAAAAAGTCCAAACAGAGATTAATTACCTCATCTTTCATCAGAGGATAACGTGCTCCTGATCCAAGACTTCCAACTCCCGCACTTCAAAAGGTGTTTTGTAGCATCAAAGCTGAGCCAGGGAACTCAAAAACCAAATTTTGATCCATAAACTCTTTTCAAGAGTTTCCATGAACCCAAGCTGTCTGGAAAGGCAACTCAAGGTCAACTCTAATTTAATCTTTTTGTATTTCCTTATGAAGAATGTTGGTGTCTGGCTGAAAGCCTGACAAGAAGAGGTGACTGGGGAATTTATAACAACTTATTATTGTCCATTTGCACTTCTGCTTTCACCTACAGGCGGCCAAAAAGAACTAAAAGCTACAGTTGAAGCCCCAATATCCCTGAGTTGCTGTTAATGTTGGTTCAAGGTAGTGTCCAGGTAATACTGGAGGAGGAATGTAGACCAGGTTTTGCCCACCTGGTATGTGAAAATAACTAACAACCCTCTCTAAGGAATCTATCATTCCATAGAGAATCACAGGATCAGTTTAGGTTGGGAAAAAACCTCTGAGATCATCGAGGCCAAGCCATGGCCCAGTGTGGGAATCAGGGATACAGGGAATATTTCTCTGCCTGTCCTGGAAGGTTCTGACCCCAGGAAAAAACACTGGTTTTGACCTCCATCCATGGAGAAAGCTTCCAAGGCTTTGGGATGGAGCCAAACAGCCAGAGTGTGAATTAGAAAGGAGTACGGTTGGTAGTGTGTCCCTTGGTATGAAAATGTATATTTTGGGTTTTATCTAGTATGGATGTAGCTGAGGACTCAAGATGGAGGATTGTGGGCATTGCCTCAGTTTCCCTTCTTCTTCTTCACCTACTCCATCTTCTGCAGTGATGGAAGCACAAAATTATTGGACAGAATCAGCCTCAGTGCAGGTGTTGCATGAACAGACAAATAATTAGGTATTGGTAGTAGAGTAATAACAATAGATGCTTTAGGGAGGTTGTGGGAACCCAGGATGGAGGAAATATTTCTCTGCCTGTCCTGAGGACTCCTGACCCTCAGGAAAACTCCTTTCAACCTCTGTCCATGGAGAAAGCTTCCAGAGCTTTCTGAGGGGCTGGAAACAACCCAAGTGTGGATTAGATAGCAGTGCAGTTAGTAATTATTATTTAGTGAAAATATATTTTTTAGGTTTTATATACTAGAGGTGTAAATGAAGGTTCAAGATGGCGGATTGTGGGTGTTGCCTCAGTTTCCCTTCTTCTCCTTCACTCACTCCATTTTCAGTAGTGTTGAGACCATAATCTTATTGGACAGAGTTTGCTGCAGTGCCACGTTAGGTGAATAGATTGATACCCAGTTATTGGTAGAAAAGTAATAACAATACACGTTTAGAATACATAGTGCTAAATAATTGGATTGTTTGTTTTGTATCTAAGGGGACATTTTGTCTCCTGGAGGGCAGAATCCCCTCGTGTTTGTGAGAGAGCAGAGCGTGCACCATCCATGGCTCAGAGCTTATGATAAGAGATAATAAACGATCCCTGAAGAGCGAAAAGAAGTTCCTCTGCTTCATTCATAAAACAAGAAACAAGAAGAACTCAAGGGGGTTGGCCTGGTTAGGCCACCCTACATGTTTGGTATAACCTGACAGAACGTGGTACCAAGTAATTGGTCACCTTATCTTGTATCAATTCAGACATTTTGAGCTTTTTGAGGCTTTTGCTGGTGTGTTTTCCAAGAGTGCAGACCCCATGTCATTCCTGGCTCAAAACTTGTGATAAGAAAATAATAAACAACCTCTGAAGACTGAAAAAGCAAAGCCCCTCTGCCTCATCTGTGGGTCACCCAAATCATTGGGGGTTTCAAAGCTACAGCAGCCCCTGGGTGGGGGAAAAACCCCACACAACCCAACCCCACCACATCAACCCCACCTTGGCACTGAGTGCCACGTCCAGGCTTTCCCTGAGCACCTCCAGGGATGGTGACTCCCCCACCTCCCTGGGCAGCCCCTTCCAAAGAACAAGGATGAAAAACTGATTGTCTCTTGACCAGGCTTGTCTGGATGTCACTCCCCCTACACTCAACAGCCACCCCAGTAAAGCACGGGCAAACATTTGGTCACAAGTTCTCCCCAAAACTCTCCTTAGGCAGTGGATGCCTTGAAAACCCTCCAGCCAAAATAAATAAAGCCACCACGGACTTTCCCAATACAGAAATCATGAAATTTGTGTCACTGAGTTTGTCTAACCAGCAGGTGCTCCTCAACCCACCTTTTCTCTTGAGGACATCCCACATCTCCTCATTCTCTCTGCAGAGAGGGTTCCATTTTATGCTGATTTATGTCTTGATCTCTGAAAGCAGCTCCAAGTCTCTTGTGCCACAGCATTTTCCATGCTTTTGAAGGATGCTGAGGATCCTTCAAAACCTTAAAAACAGTATTTTCAGTATTGATCACTTGCATCAAAGGGATGTCCTGGGTGAATAATAGAAAAAATGCCAGACTGGATGGAGAATAGGTGACACAAACAAGAGGTTTGATAGTTTCCTTTTTGACAAAACTCTCTCAAGGTTTGAGCCCCTTCTGCAAATTCTGACCAGGGATTGAAGGGAAGAGAGTTTTAGTTGCCAGTGGTGCCAAGGGGAACAGAGTTTCTTGAAGGTTGGCTGATTGCTGACATTTGATCTGCTTCAGTAATGGAAAATTACAGATCTTGACCTGCTCAGGCACGTCAGGGGACATTACCATCCCAGGGGAGCTGTGACTGCACCTGCCTCCAAAGGGCAAGGAGAGGACAAACGTCACAGAGGGCTGGAATTCCTAATGCTGCCAGGACAGACAGTGTCCTGTTGTCCTTGGCTGGGGGTCACCGGGATGCTCTGCACCCAAGTCAGGAGAGTTTGTCCACCCTGAGATAAATCCCCTTCTGTGATGATTTTTTGTTGTGGCCCTTCCTGCCCAACATGTGAATGACAAATGCTATTTAAATTCTTTTTATTAATTTTTTTAATCCTCCTCAGTTGCTTTACCATAAATTGGGTGTTGACCTGGCTTAGGTTACACTTCATGCTCACCTTTTCTAATACCAGTGGCAGGGGTGTTCCAATGCCTTCAACAATTTCTGTGAAGAGGAAGACTTCTTGTTATGTTTAGGCGTGTCTTATTCCTGAAAAACCATCACGAAAATCCTCTCACTGTAGCATCTCTACCCATGTTCATCACTGAAAGTGTTTATTTTTGCCTCTGAAATCACACCACGTATCCCCAGGTTGGTGCAGGTTTAAATTTATGCAATTACTGCATGTGGCCATTGATTTAAATGGCCCTCTAACTTGTTCCTTCTTGCTCTAGCTCTGATCTGGGCTTTTCCCTGTGATTACCCTCATCAGTGGCCTTTCCTGACTGTGAAAACAAAAAGATCTGTGATAACAATCCCAGGAAGACAGAAACCAGCTGCTCTCTTCCTCCTAAGCCTCCTCCTCATGGCTGAGCTGAAGGAACAATCAATGGATTGCCTTCAGCTTGAGGAGGCTGAAACAGAACATCAGTGGGATTAGAAGAGTTTAGGGGTATTAGGATAACTGGTAGTGCTAATTTCCTTTACTGCAGAGTAGAATGCACTTTTGACTAAAGGAGAAGTACCTGAGTGATGCTTAGGAGGAGTAAAATGAATCAGGAGTTAAAGTAGGAATATAAAAGGATCCCAGTGCAGCAAGATCTGTAGCTTTGGTGAAAAAATTATCCTAGAATATGCCATGAATAAAATTTGCAAGATCTGTAGCTTTGGTGAAAAAATTATCTAGAATATGCCATGGATAAAGTCTGGTGGAAAGCAGCAACCCAGGGTGGATGAGGAGGAGGGAAAGAAGAGCAAGGACTGGAAACTCCATTTGTAACTTGAACTGGGGAGGAAAAGAGGAGTTACCACCACCTTTTATTTCTACTTGAGGAAAGAACAACAAATCTGTTCCCTGTCATGTCTGTGAGGGAGCTGTGATATCTGATTATATTATCTGATATCCCACGTGCACCTTGATCTCAGCCAAAGCCAGAGACACACAAGCACCTGTCCATCTCCAGAGCAGAGCACCAGAGACAGCAAAACATGAACAAAGTTCCCGCAGGAACCCTTAAAAAACAAATTACCTTAGAGGAAACCCCCTACAAGCTGCTAAACCCCAATGCACCACATTAAAGCAGCAAGAGGAAGGTTCCTGGGGTGTGTGGAGCAAACTCTTAGAGGATCCTCCATAGTTGCATAATGTCAACTGTAGGGAAGGCCATGAATTTCAGCCCCTGAATGTATTTTCCTTCTTAGCACTAAGGAAAGGAGAAAATTCCTTGGCAAGCCTTAGTCACTTGATCCCAAAAAACTCCCCTGTGAGCTCGTCACATTTCCTGCCTGCAGAGCTCAGCAAGGAGTTGGTTAAATCCTGCAGAGGAACGAAAAATTTTCTCAAACAAGAGCCACAAATGCTGAAACTTTGTGAGCATAACTTCCCTGCTCCTATCCTCAGGAAAGTGAGAAGGGAAAGTGTATGATTAAGTTATGAAGTGCTTGCCAAGGCAACGTCATTAGTTCCAACAAGCCCTTGTGAAAATGGGAACTGCCAGAACATGAATTTTTAACGTCTGGGCTGCATTAAGATCTTGAACGTGACAGAGACTAAACTTGGAGCCTGAACTCAGAGAGCACTGCTGCTATTTGTGGCAGAAGCCAAGACATGGGTTTAGAGGGAAAGGAGTGGAGAATTATTTTTGTTTTAAGGGGCTCTTGTAGCTGGGGAAGTTCCAGTCAGTTCAGATTAGATTAGTTCCTAGGTGTCTGCCTAGAAAATGCTGTTTCTGCCTTTAAACTCTTCCCTTCCATCCATCACTGCACTCTCCTTCACTCCTGGTGGTCTGTCCTCACTCACTCTCTTGGGATTCTTCTTTCTCCCAGGCCACCTCTTCCCAATATTTCTGATCCCTTCTCTGCACTGCTCATCACTCCCTCCCTGCCACCCTCAGGAGGAAAACTCTGATCTGAAACCAGGAGCTGGCACTGGAGGAAAACAGCACTGAGCAACCCGAGGGATGTGGGAGATGGCCAGCTAGAGGCTGCCATGGCAACAGCTGGATCTCCTTCATCCCTCTCACCCTGCTTCCCTGCTGATTACATTAAAACAAGAGAAAAAAATAACAGTTGCTGGGAATCAAAGAACCCTCTTCCTCCACAAAATCACCTGGCCTGTTTCCATGTTTCCCAATGCAAATCCCTGACATCCTTGTTGCTGCTACAACAGTCTTGTGACTCTTGCTTGTACATGGTAAGGAAAAAAGGGTTTGGTTTGCTTGTCCTTGATGGGAAGACCTTTCTCTGCACTTCCCTTGTGATCTTGGAGCTCAGTGACAGAGCTGTAGTTAAAAAATATCTTTGGAGGTGACTATGAATTTTTGGGGCCTTCCATGAGAAGAATCCCCTGGGAGGATCTGGGGTTTGGAACCAGAAGAGGTTTTGGTGGTGCTGCTTCTCCTGTGACATCTCAGAGGAGAAGCAAGCCCAGCTCTTTGTCACAGGTCATTGCATCAATTCTCACCTGTGCCCATAGACATGTTCATCATCCTGGCATCAACCAGGACAGGTGAGATGTCAGCTGAATGTGTGACTCAAACACAGGAGGAATCTGACTGTGCGTATTTCAGGGGGCTGGGCCTTCATTTCTCCTGTTTTGGAGTTTTTTCTTTTGTAAAAGAGGTGACTAATGTGCTTTTTCCTCCTTACCTCCTTTTGGCTCTTTGCATTGGGAAACACCAAAAATGCATGGAACATGGGGTGGAGAAGAAATTCCACTGAATGAACAGGAAATTCGCTCCAGTTGCAAATTGATATTTAATGTTGCATCACAGAAGAATGGCTGTCTGGGGATGTTTGTGCTGCCATATCACAGACCCTTTTATTCCCAGAATTCCCTGCATGACACTCTTCTTTCTGTGTTGGAAAGTGCTTCCAGGGCTTGTTCACTGCCAAAACCAGCAAGCTTGATGCACCATAGTCCTTGAGGTCTCCAATTCCAAGCTGGACCCTTGCAAAGATCTAGGTGGGCTGGCATCCCACCTCTGACAGTGGCCACAGTTGGTCCCTTTGTGGACAGACAGCACATCCCACCCCAATCTCCAAAAGTTCTATGCTGAATTCAAGCCCTGAGGGATGGGTATCCCTTCCCTGAGCCCATCACCAGTCAGAGCAAACAAATTTTTTCATTCCTTCTTATATCTCCAAGCACACTCCACACTTAAAATATCCCCAGGGATTTCCTTCAGGCTGGAGGCCTTGAGTTGTCAGAGTAGGTCAGGTTTGGGAAGACTTGAAGCTTGATTTCTGAATGAAGCAGCATCTGAGGATAATTCAGCAGCTGTAGCAGCAGAATGGCTCTGTCCTTGTCAATGAACCTCCAGCAATGGATATCAACTGGGAATATAACCACGGATAGCCAGGCTTGTGATGCAGTCAAAAAAACGTCCTCCTAGCACCAAGATGCCCTGGTTCTCCTTGAGTCCCAGCCTGAAGAAGTTTTCAAGTGAATTCTGCAGAGCTGTTTGGTGCTTTAATTGCTAATAGAGCTTTCTTGGGGAGAGAGAGGTTTGGCACTCGCTGGTGCTCATTCAGGGAAGCAGGGAGTGGTAGGCACACACAGAGGAGGATGCAGTGAATATGGGGCAAGGAAGCTGAATCCCAGCTCTGTCTTGAGGATATCAGACTGCTGAGCTCTGATATCCTCACTTAGCTTCACGCTGTTTGTTTTTCTCCCCCCCCTCCCTTCTCCTCAACAATTAACTTTGCAATTAGACTTAATTATATTCGGTAGCTATTGAATGTGTCCTCTGCCCCAGTTGCTGCCGGTGGAGAAAGCTGCACAGTCAGCTCAGCAGACCGTTCAGCAGTGATTCACACACATCCTCTGCACGGCTGAGAACGGGGAGCTCTCCTAAAGACACGGTCCTGTGACTTCCTCACCCTCCTTCTCCCACAGAATTTCACCTCTCTCTGCCTCATTTGAAGTGTTAAGCTTCTAAATGTCAGGGAAACCTGGAAGGATCCTTTGAAGGGTGTTTCTTTTTCCCACCGGAGGGGGCAAGTCTCAGGACAGTGTTATGCAACCAGGAGGGTGCTTTTGAAAAGCCTCACAAACCCAAGGCACAGTCTTTGTTGGTAGAACACGGTGTCCATCCTCCCTCAGTCTCTAGGGCACACAGAGATCACCTCTGAAGCTGGCAGGCCTCAAAGCCACTTTTTGTAAAAGCTCTTTGAGTGCCAAATACCCAGTGGTGTTATTTGACTTTAAAGTGCCCAGAAATCCAACACCCAGATCCCCCCTTGGGGGATCAGAGATGGAATTGGGGGTGCTGGGGATGGGAGGCCAATGAACCAGCCAAAACCAGCCCAAATAGCCAAAGGTATCCTGGGCTGTTCCCACAGTGTGGGCAGCAGGTGAGGGGGGAATTCTTCCCTTCTGCTCTTCTCAGGTGAGACCCCACCTGCAGAGCTGCCCCAGCCCTGGGGTCCAGCACAGGAGGGACCTGGAGCTGCTGGAGAGAGTCCAGAGAAGGCACCAGGATGATCAGAGGGATGGAGCAGCTCTGCTGTGAGGGAAGGCCGAGAGAATTGGGATTGCTCAGCCTGGAGAAGAGAAGGCTTGGGGTGACCTAACTGTGGCCTCCCAGTAGCTGAACGGAGCCAACAGGAAAGATGGAGAGAGGCCATTTACAAGGGCTTTTAGTCACAAGACAAGGGGGAATGGCTTCAAAAGAGCATAGGTTTAGATTGGATAGGTTTAGATTGGATAACAGGAAGAAATTTTTGACTGTGAGAGTGGGGAGGCCCTGGCACAGGTTGCCCAGAGAAGCTGTGGCTGCCTCATCCCTGGAAGTGTCCAAAGCCAGGTAGGATGGAGATTGGAGCAACCTGGGACAGTGTAAGGTGTCCCATCCCATAGCCAGGGGGTTGAAACAAGATGATTTCAAAGGAACCTTGCAGCCCAAACCATTCTTTGTTTCTGTGATCAGTGTTACCAGTGCCCTCTGAGTAAATGATAATTAGTAAAGAGTGAGCACAGCGAGCTTTTTAACAACACAGAGCTTCATGCCATGTATCAGTAGCTGAGATAACAGCTCCTTCATCAGTCTCTTAACAAGTTATCTATTAATTAATTCATTCATATGACTGCTAGATTACTCTCATTCTCTTTTGGGAGATATGTACCAGTTTTTCTTCAGGGAGGACATGGTGAGAAGTAATATTTCCAACTTGATCATGCAAAGTGGGGATTGCTTCATGACTTGGAAAGAAACAGTTCAGTTCAGAACAGCTCTGTGTGGAAGCTGCTGCTAAAGGCCAGTGGTTTGTAAAATCTGGATACAGAAAACCTCTGTAATAGATGTTCAAGATCTTGGTGAAAATTGGATTTTGTTGATAGGAAGATTTTATTGCTGAAGGACTATCTGGTGAAATAAATATCATTAATTCTTGGTCTTACATCCCCATAAATCCCCAAAATTTGGGTGTTGGACTAAATGACGTTTAAAGGTTCCTACAGAATCGTAGAATGCTTTGGGTTGGAAGGGACCTTGAAGCTCATCCTGTTCCAGCCCCCTGCAGGGACACCTTCCACCATCCCAGCTTGCTCCAAGCCCCATCCAGTCTGGCCTAGAACACTTTCAGGGTTGAAATAATTCTAAGGTAGTGATTGCCATTGAATAGGAGGAAGGAGCTTTGCTATGAACATCAATCTGCTTCAGATTTCAGATTTGCAATCTGCTTTGATTTCCTTAGAACCTCCTGATTTTACAGGAAAGCGAAGTTATTTCTCTGAATTTCTGGTTCAGAGCCTTCATTCCTGGAGGACTTATCCTTTTACAGCCAAAAGCCAAGTAGAAAAGGCAGAGACCTCCTCTTCTCCCAGTAAATTTTCTCCTAAGGAAATTTTCTCCTAAGGACAAGGATGGGAGGTGGAGCGACAGGAAACTGAAGCAGCAGCCCTTAAGTGCCTGCTCTGTGAACAGAGAACTTCATTATCTTGGGCTGCCAACGTAAATTAATTTTTAATGCCTAATACCTCCCTCATCTCTTTTTCTAGCTGGAACTTAACTAAACAATGCATCTCTCAGGATAAAAAGAGAGAAATCCCAGCCATTGGGTCAATTTTCTGGGAGTAGAGACATCAGTCAGACGCAGAACATTGACCAAGCACTTCCTCGGGTGCTTCACTCGGGGAACCTTGGGGGGGAAAGCTGAATCCCTCCATCTGCTCAGTGAGAAATCGTGCTGAGAAAGCTGAGGAGCCTAGCTTTTCCCAAAGAAACAGTCCCTCCTTGCTTCCAGTTAAGCAGTCCATATCCTGCTTTGTCAGAAAGATACGGAATTGATGAAGAACACAGAAATTCACAAATTCACAGCCTGTTGCTCCCACCTCATCCCCTACTGAGAATGAAAACTTGATTCTTGATGAAAACTGTCTCTTTGTTTCTTGTTTGTTTTTGTTGTTTTTTTTTTCTTTTTCTGAATCTTATGTATTTATTTGTTCCCATGCTTAGCAATTAAAACATTGTGTCTGGCAAAAAAAAAAAAAAAAGATAAATACCCAAAACGTAACGTAAGCACATTATCAGAGGGAGAGAAAGGCTGCAATTGCCATAAATAACACAGTGGGTCATGAATAATTCAAACCAGAATATGGTTGTTATTGTAAGGAGTTATCACAGCTAATTATAGTCCATTGCCATCGTTCCCTCCAAAGCTCTGGCATTGATCGCTGCAGGACATGCCAAATATTTCACTAAACCAAAATATTGTGCTCGATGCTTCCCCATTGATCAGCAGGTCTTTCACTAAGGGAGTTTGTTGTTCTTCAGTGGCTTTTGCCCTTGGA
Source organism: Anthoscopus minutus (assembly GCA_013399455.1). Lineage (NCBI taxonomy): Eukaryota > Metazoa > Chordata > Aves > Passeriformes > Paridae > Anthoscopus > Anthoscopus minutus. The sequence continues at coordinate 7,176 of VWYI01043756.1, read as the reverse complement.
TCATGATTGGAAGGAAATTAGGAAGTCCTTGCACTTACCCAAATCCTTCATTCCAGTGTTGGGCAGGGTCCCTTCCCAATGTTGTTCCAACTCCCTGGGCACAGAAAGAGCTCAGGCTTCCACCAGTCTGAGAAAACAGGGACTACATTTCTAAGATTTCCTTTTTATTTTTTTTTAAATTCTGATGGGTTTTTAACATTCTGATTATATTTTTTAAAAAATCTGTCTCTATTCTCTTTAGAAAAGGCTTGAATACTGCAAAGGGATGAGGATTTATGCATATTGTAAACTAATATCTGTGAGGACATGTGGCTTCCCAGTTGGATTTCCTTTGAGATTTCCCAGTGATCTGCAAAATTTCTGGGCTTGTACAAGACTTTACTGGTTTTAGGCTATTGGCAAGCAGCAGATGTTGACTAGACATGAGCTTGGAACTGGAGATGTTTAAGGATTGAGCTCCAGAAAATCAGAATATGCCACAGAGCTGCCTGTAAAAGAGATTTTAATGAGAATATTAATCGTGAAATGCAACAAAGGAAGCACAATAATGTAATAGAAATAGATCAGGAGAGAAATGCAAAGGCAGTATAATTTCTACAAAATTGACAGACAGGGAGGAAAATTACTGATATCTTTAGAAATCTGAAGAGACTAAGGAAGGATAACAGATGGCCAGCCTGGTAGGAGTAAATCTTTCCCAAGCTTCAGATATTAAGTTGCAGGGAAATGAGGGCCCTGTTTTACCTGCAATTGGGAACTTTAGCATGAGCAGGAGTCCAGTGCCAGCAAAACACTGCTCCAGGGAAGAAATCTCCCATTGTCCAGCCTCTGACACAAGATTTACAGTCTGTTGTATCATTGTAAATAGTTGTTGTCCTTGGTCAGACTAAATCTAACTTTCAGCCCATTTTGAACTATGAATCAATCTGATATTGCTGTGTGGTAGAGGTGGTAGGGTTTTTTTGCTTCCACACTCACCCATATCTTTAATTCTTATCCTCCTGACATCTCTTTTTTGGCCTAACTTCAGCTAAAGGCCTGGATCCGTAAGGCAAAAAATTTACATTCATAAAACCTGATGACAAGTCTTTAAAAAATCCATTGTAGTTATTATCATTGTTACTAATTCCATACAACAATTCTGTGAATGCATTTCCTACGAGATCTTAAGGCAAAGGGAAGAACTTTCACACTGTACAGCACATGTTATGAGTTTGGTCCATCATTTTGACTCCTTCATCACCCTGTGAGGTCTAACAAGGGGCAGAGAGTTTGGGGGTCTGCTCCAACTCCCCAGAGCTAAAGAAAAGCTCTTGGTGGACCTGCACTGCTCCTCAGAGGTGGCAGTGGTGAAGTGTGCTCCACTTTTCACCCTCCTCCACCCTCTTGGGCATGCATTTGAATGCTGGAAGGAGACCTCTAGGTGATTTCCTGACGTTTCTGCTGCACGTGGGGCACAGAGGTACCTGAAATTGCCTAAATTGGTTGAGCTTCCAAGGTGACAGGCAGGGAAGTGCATACTTAAAGGCAAGCAGGAGCCATCCTCATCTGCAGGAACAGGAGCAGCCTCTTTCCTTCCCTGACAACTCATCCAGCCCTAGCTTGCACTAGTTGGGAGATGGGGGGTATGAGATAAATGAATCCCATTAGACTCCTTCTAGGTTTTAAGTTCAATTATTTCACACTAAGAACTCTGTTTATTTCATAGTTATATCCCTGGTTTTGGAATAAAAAGGAAATAACCTCCAAAATGTTTTACAGATTCGATAATCAGCAGTGCCTGGGTTTTGGGGGGTTTTTTTGGGGTAGAGAGAAATCTCTGTATTGCAGGGAGAAGGAGAAAACTGTGCATGCATTTTGCATGAACAGGTTATTTGAGAGCATGACAGCTATAATGAGAGAGAGATCATCTTGCTTGTGGCTGTACAGAGTGGAGGTCAGACAGCTCTGAATTAGCAGAGTCATTAATATTCTACTACAACAGAAAGCTGGAAGGGACCTTCTAGGTCATCAAGCCAACCATGTCATATAATCCCATTTGAGAAGAGCGGGTGACATTGGAGGCTAAGTAGTGGAGAAAATGCTTGTGGAGACAAGAGGTGCCAGTCACCAACTGAGTGAGTGGTTAACATGGAATAGGGATGAGGGATTTGTTAAGGGACTTGAGGGAATCACAAACCCCAGTGAGATATCTTGGAAATTACCTGTATTCCTTCAGTAACTTCTGTATTCCTTGCTGGGTTTGGGGAGGAGAAGCCAGATTCTCCATTAAGTATCTCCTGTTATCAAACTTCACAACTTAAAGGGATCCTGTGTGGATCAATGCAAGATTCCAGGAACAGAGGAAAGAGAGATCTAAACTGCCTGCTCCTGGTGGCCTCAGTCCTTCCTGGAGCTGCAGAGATCCCCCTCTTTGGGGCTGTCTTTGAGCTGTGAAGGACACGTAACCGCGACTGTCCCTCAACCATGGATGAAGGAAAGAGTGCCATGGAGCAGGGAATAGAGGTGGTAGCTTTTATTCCTGGGAATCCCACTTGATTCACGTCTCAGCTTTGCCTGAGTAGAATTTCAATTCTCTTCTCCCTTTGTTCTCATCCATGGAACGTGCTACGGTAATTACATTTTTGTGTCTCACAGGGATGTTGTGAGGTTTCTCTAATATTTATCAAGTGTTTGAAGAAGATCTTATGAAGCTGGAGTGCAAGTGCCAGGAACTCCTAACAGTCTTGATGAAATCCTTCCTTGGAGCTATGTAGACAAAGTCAAACTGGAACCACGGCAAACATTTTTAACAGCAAAAATTAATTACCTACTACAGCAGCTTCCCAAGAGAAGTGGTAGATTTTTCCATTGCTCAAAATGTGTAAGTCCAAGCTGCCTGTGATTTTGGAAGACAGGTCCTAGCTCAGCTTCAAGATATTTAGCTCCATGCAGAAACCAGTGGATGATGGAGACAACAGAGGTGATGGTCCTGTGGACTTAAAAAAATTTTATCACTGTATTTATTTGCCTTTACTCTTTTCCCCCTTATTCTACCTGCTGTTGTACCAACATTGCACAGTCCTGTTTCTATTTATACACTGACCTCAGAAACGAAACAGAAGTGGTTTGGGAAACCAAGCTCCTTCACATGCTTATGAGTTTGGAAAGAACACATCAGAACTGGTTTGATTCCACTTTCCTCTTCTGCCTCCCTGTGATATCTGTGCAGGATTTTGTACAGATTTCCATCCCAGGGTCGGCTATGGATAGCATCCAAGGATAATCAGTTCTAAGTGTTTGGGCATGTTTGGCTGTGATGTCCTTGTGCAGGAAGTCAATGGACCTGGTAGCAAGAGTGTCTTGGTCTCATAAATCATTCTCACCATCAAAGCATACACAAGCCATTGCCAAAATCCACATGGGATTCTCTCTTCATCTCTGTTAAAGAGCTTAGACTGCCTTGTGGTGCCTCAAACCCAAATTATATTAATATATAATAAACACCTTTTCTCTTTCCTAAAAGATCAAAATGGTCCTCAAAGATCTTAAAGCTTAGACTGCCTTGTGGTGCCTCAAAACCAAATATTAATGTATAACAAAAAACATTTCTTTCCTACAAAATCAAAGTGGTCCTCAAAAGATCACTTGCTGCTTATGTCAAATTTGTAAAGAGAAGTTGTACCTGCAAAACTCTGCTTTCAACAGAGGCATCCAAATAACCAGTTGTTCAGTGCCTTCCAATGGGCTGAAGTTAAGTTTAAGGGGAGGAAAGAAGGCATTGTGGAAACAACAGATAAGTTACCCTTATAAATATTTTAAAGGTGGTTATAAATGAACTATGATGAAACAGAGTTCAGAGGTGACCTTCGTGCCAGAAGGTGAGGAAAGACAGGCAGTTCATCAAAAAGATCACATCTGAAAAATTAATTTGACAGTGCTGATGGAGTGACTGCTCTTGTAAATACAATTTTGTCGATTTTCAAAGAACCATTTGGTTTCCAGACACACAATTCAACCCTGCGCCAACTGGCAGCTTTGGTGTTTAAAAATGGATTGTGTCGAGACAAGGTAATACCCAGAGGCAAATGTGCTGTTATGAAAGAGCTGTACAGGTTTATATTGGAGTCAAAAAAGGGTTTTGTGACTCTCAGGAGGCAGGCAAAGGGCAATCTCAGATCTCATCAACACCCTGAGAGTCTGCAGAAGTCAACTTCTGTCTTATGGCTGCATGGGCTGGCTTTCAAAATGCATGAGCCTGGAGGATGGGATCTCATGTCCTTATTTCCATCAAGTTCAGGCTGGAAGGAGCTTGGAGCAACCTGCTCTAGTGGAAGGTGTCTCTGCTCGTGGCAGGGGGTTTGGAACTGGATGAGCTTTAAGGTCTTTTCCAACCCAAACCATTCTGTCATTCTATGATCTATATCATGGGGGGTGCTCAAACAATTTTGCTGAATTTAACCTGGGATCGTTTCTTACTGAAGAGATTTCATAACCAAATGAAGGCCAAATGAAGGTGTTTTAAAGAGGTTTTGTGTTCCTTGCTGCTGGGCAGCACAGAGAACAGAGGACTCCCGAGGCCTCACTCCACAAAATCATTTCAAAGCCAGGAGGGAACGTGATGATCTGCGTGGAGCAAAGCAGGGAACGGCACCCAGCAGTTTCTCAAGGTGCCCTAACTCACACTAAGCAGGAGAAATAGATCCAGTCCAATGTAACATTTTCCAATGGCAGAGAAGCATCTGCCCCTTCTGTGGTTCGTTACAGTTTAGAACACACACCACACACAAAGAGAATTTATTTCCATTCTGAATTCCTATTTGTGCTCCATACCATGAGCTAATGCCAGGCTTTGTCTCTGGAACACTGATGCCAGTGGAGGGTGAAGGGTTTGGTTGGTAGATGTGCCAGCCAAATTGACAGAGGTGCTGGATATAACTTGGTTCCTGGTAGCATCTGTTCAAATCTCACCTATTTTTGAGATCTTCCAGCATGGATCCTGGGATTATCCATGTTCTTTCTTTTCTTTGTCTACAGGCTTTTCTATTAGAGCCAAAGCCATCTTCATCCCTTCTCTCCTTGGCCTCCTTCCAGCCATCTTCCCAGCTCCTCCTTGCATCAAAGATTTCTTGTCCTGAGCTGCAAAAAAATATTTGGTTTCATTCATTTTTGGTTCCATTTTTTACCTCCATAAATGTCAGGGAAGAAAAAGGGGAGATACTTCTCCCTTCACCTGTGTGAACAGACAGAGCATAGGTGTGGGCCAGCCTGTTCCATGGCTTGGGAGGCTGTGAAGAAATACTTCAGAAAGATTTCTAGTTGTCATCTAGAGTCATTTACAATCCCAGGTTTTTCTGACAGGCTTTGTCCCCAGTTTCATCTCTTTAAATTTCCTATCCACTCACTTGTTTCCAGGTTTATATATTTTGATAAACTCAAGGTTTTGGTGACCATTCTTTGTGATTCATGTGGACTGGCTGCCCTCAGCTTGCTTTCTGCAACACCTTCCTCTGGATTTTGTGCTCCTAAAATGGGAAAGATCACAATTTTCCACGCATGGCTCTTCCTGATATGAGTCCCCAGTGCCCAGGACATATTCCACACAGAATTGTTGCGGCAAAGGACACCTGATCTCCATCCATTCCATCAAGGAGAAGTTGTGCAGGCTGCAGACTTGATGCTGGGAGACAGGAACCTTGTTAATTAAAATGTCAGTGACTCAAATCCCCTTAAGGTGAGAGAGAGCTGCATTTTTTATCACCATTGCTGTTAATGATACAGTTGGCTGGTACCTTGTAGAGGCATAATGCATTTCACTTACCTTGACAAGGTCTGACCACTCTGCCTGTTTCCTCTGTGCCTCGTATACGACTTCAAGAGAATCATGAAATAATTCTGGGAATTGAGAGAAAAGGGGAAAATAAACACATTGTTTTTATTTTTTTCCATCTTCTTAACACTAAATTTGTCAGGGCAAGAGGATGTATCCTCAAGCTGTACCAGGAGAGGTTTAGTTGGACATCTGGAAGAAATTCTTCATGGAAGGGGTTGTCAGGCATTGGAAGGGGTTGCCCAGGGGTCACCAAACCTGGAAGTGTTCAAAGGACAACTGGATGTGGCACTCTGGGCTGGCTGACAAGCTGGGGATCAGTCAAATGCTGGACTCAATGATCTCAGAGGTCTTTTCCTAAGTAATGACTCTGTGATTATTCTCCAAATCTTGAACACGATATTTTAAATTCATATCAAGTTCATAGGAGGGGAGGAACAGTCTTGAGGGAAATGGACTTGGAGCCAAGCAGGAAGAGAAGTAAAGCTGGGAAAATAGAAGGTAACTGCTCCAGGATGGGTTCCAAAAGGGTGATAAGTATCTTATGACTTGAATGTTCTGCTTAAAAACCTTAATTGGCTCCTGCACAATTGGAAATATCAACTCCCCTGCCCTATTTCACCCTGTTAACTGTGATGGATGTTGTAAACCTGCCCTTCTCTTTATAGAGGATGGAGAAAAGGGCTGTAAAAGGAAGGACTTTTAAAGTGCAATGGAAGGGCTTAAAAGCTGTTGCTAAAACTCCACTCCATTCCATCAGGTACTTAAACACACAGGACTACACCCATGATTCATTTAGAGCAACAAGCTCGCTAAAATCTTTGAGCTGATCAGACTTGAACCCTGGTTTGCCTCTGCTGTGCCAAAGACAAGCAATGAACAAAGTGATCAAGGAGGTTTTCGGGCAGAAAACACTCGGTCTTTCTCACCCCAGCTTGGTGCCACAACCAGGAGGTGACACTTCTCTCACAGCTGCTTAGGCACCTGCAGGATCTGGCCGTAGCAGCGAAGCAGAGCTCGCAGAGCTGCAGTGACTGCAAACTCAGCTCCCAGGTAATGGGCCTTTTCTGGGCTTGAGGTACAAAATATTTCTGTCAGGACTGCGCTGATGAGTCAGGCTCCAGTGACTCTGATTCCACTTGGGAGCAGTTCCCACAAAGGCCAGCCAAGTCATTAACAGTCTATGGCTAATTGCCTGTTGTAAGAATGGCATGAAGCACCTTTGCTTTCAGATGAGCTCAGCTTGAGTCGTGCTGCTGGTTTTGGTGGATTTAGGTGGGATTTATCTGCTGTCTTGGTGCTGTCATTCGTGGCAATTCTGGTCACAGGATGAGCCAGGAAATGCTCTGCTTAAAAACTTGGTTTTG